>OZ035874.1:7792069-8053522 GCA_964034865.1 Eristalis intricaria | reverse complement strand
GAAAACTTTAATGCTCTTGAAGTCCCTGAAATGATGAAAATGATGAATGGAAGAATGTAGATTTAAAATTCTCCGTGGCCACTAGTCCGGCTTGGCAAGGGGGCGGCAGTGTGATCCTTCACTGTTAGAGAACTTTTTGAGTCGAAATGGGCGTCGATTCTCTTCGAAAAAAAATGAGGGATAGGCTGCCAGTGGAACTTGTGGAGAAGCATCGGATGAAATTTTCAGCTTTCGGCTTAACGGAGTCGTAAGCCTTCTAATTCGCAACTTAATCCTGCTTATTCCGAAACTGGGAGACATCTTGAGACTGGAGGCAAACTACTTGCAAACTGGCGATTTGACAAGCTGGCAGCTCGCGGCTGCTATCAGCTTATATTTTCTTTTTTTAATTTGTGTCTCCTGGTTACCACCGCATCTGACGTCATTCCTGACGCGTTGTTTACGTTTGAAGGAACGCGGGCGGACGGATAGTCGCTGCAAATTATCGCAAGAAATCAAACGGATCAACATCAAGCTTACGTCCCACGGTCATCAGCTCTTAAGCCGCATTTGATATCTTAAGTCGGCGTAGGACTACATGTGGTTGCCTTGTGAAAGAGGTTGGTGTACTTGGAATGCATTTGCCCTGGAGCCACTAGCACGGAAAGTAACTTACCGGTTAATAATCGCTCTTGGGTACGGGCTGCTCATATATGAGTCGACCTTTGACTGGCAGCTCCTGATGCAAATCTAGCAGACGAATATCTGCTGAAGCCTATCAAATATTAACCAGCTTGCTAGTCGGCTTACGGCTCGTTCTTCTTCTTCGGCCGACAGGAGCTTTTGACAGTTGTCGCCAGCCCTTCTTGAGGTTCCTTGGAACCGGAAGGTTGGAAGCTGCTAACTGTGCGGCTTACGGCTCGTTCTTCCTCTCCGGCCGACAGGAGCTTTTGACAGTTGTCGCCAGCCCTTCTTGAGGTTCCTTGGAACCGGGAGGTTGGAAGCTGCTAACTGTGCGGCTTACAGCTCGGCTTACGGCTCGTTCTTCTTCTCCGGCCGACAGGAGCTTTTGTCAGCTGTCGCCAGCGCTTGTTTAGGTTCCTTGGAACCGGGAGGTTAGAAGCTACTAACTGCACGGCTTATGGCTTACGGCTCGTTCTTCTTTTCCGGCCGACAGGAGCTTTTGTCAGCTGTCGCCAGCGCTTGTTTAGGTTCCTTGGAACCGGGAGGTTGGCAGCTACTAACTGCACGAACGAAGCTCGTGCAACTAAGTCCTTAAGCTCCCACCCACCCCGCACGGACTAGAAATGACCTCTTTCAAGAGCCCTTCACTCGTCGTAACTTTCCAATCAGGGCGCTCCCACGCAAGCCGAATACAGAAATCCCAGTGTTCTCAAATGTCTTACATGAAATCGACCCTCACCCGCCCACTTAGTCCCTCGCCTCAGTAACCCTGACATGCGGACATAAAATGACTTTGGAAAGTCCTTTCGAGGAAAAACCCTCCGCTTCTGCATTCAACCACCCCGACTCTGGAAACGAATTTCTCACTGCCCACCCTCGCCCCCGTCACAGTAACACTCTTCGTTCTTGTGTGGGTGTGCACGGCGCGGCGGGGGGATGACCTGTCCCGCTTGCTATTCATCACCAGCAGCAATCCACAGATACACCCGCGCAATAATTAAGTTCAAGTTGAAAACAAGTATAAATACAAACAACGAGCTACAACCCGGCAGCCCGGTCTTCGTCAGGACGACGCACAAGCATGCATTTCACCTAGACTGCGGTTGTTTCTGACGGAGGGGTTGTGTGGGTGGCGGCTTCTATATGCCAAGGTCTTCGCGTTGAGTCCACTTGTGTGTGCATCATTTCTCGACGAGCTGTGCAGCGCATCGCATCGCACCGCACGTCGCTCGTGATTTTCGTTTATTTTTCCAAGACATTGCATCGGGACCAGACCAGAGGTCTTCACATATGTCTCGAGCCAATAACGACGGCCCAAGGCAACCGTGTGTGGGCGACGCCATCCCTCGAAAGCGACGTTTGTTGACCAATCGTGTGTACGGGAGTGCGGGTGTGTGCAAAGAGCGCTTTTGAAGTCAGTCTGCCACTGTTTATCGCAGTTGACAGATACAAACCAGACAAAGGCGTCCACCAAAACCCCGGGCAGGCGAGCGGACGGATGGATAGACAGACAGGCAGGGGCGCGACTGCATTGTCTCACCTGTCTGTGCATGCGAGATGTATCTTTTGGCGCTGATGCAGCCCCGAAAATGTGCCACACGCACAGGTGGTTTGAGATGTCTCACACGGGGGAGTGCAGGTTTTAGCTTTTTGGAGTGGCTCTATTTATAGCCAGCTTGGCGGGTGTGAAATGCACGCCGCACTCAACAAAGGTGGCTGTGAGCTATTTGGCAAATGAAGAGGACGCTGTCTTGTGCCGTGAAGAGCTTAAGGAGCGTGGGAGAGTGGTTCTCGAGTGGAGCCTCCTAAAAACAAACGAAAAGTCAGTTCGGTGCTTGACGAGGATGGGCGATGTGGAGTGACGGTGTGGGTATTTCATGACGCTGACAAATTGAAGGTTATTTGAAACTCTTGTGGGCGGTGGTAAAGTCAAAAGGAGCATCAACTGTGGGAAGTCTAAGTTGAGGATGAAAATTTCGAGGTTCTAGAGTAATTTTTCATGACGTGGAGGGGCAGTGTGTGGGCAGCTAGACACGCGAAAAACGAGGCAGTGTCTTGATTTAATTTTAGGGCAGAGATTCTCTGTGAACAGAGTCTTTGACTTCAGATTTCTGGACGTTTGTTGGTTCATCCAGGACTTGGCCTGCTAATTACAGGGCAATACCATCTTCTTTGAAGGTTCCATCTTACGTTGGGTTGTCATAGCTAGCCTAGAAAAAAAAAAAGATTAAAAATCCCGGACTTTGGAGGACATCATCCACCTTTAAAAAGGAGGACAAAGTGGAAACAGAAACTAACTTCATGCACTCAAACAAAAAACCAAACTTTCTTCTTTTTTATTTGGGGCTACAGTCCGGGGTGGATCTGGGCCTCAACCAACAAGCCTCTCCAACTTGCAGGGTCTCTGGCTAGCTGTCTCCAGTGTCGCACGCCAAGTTGATTTCGGTCCTTCTCCACCTGGGTGCGCCACCTTAAACGCGTGTGTCCTCTGTTGCGTTGTCCCACGGGCTCGGAGTCCATACGCTCTACATGGCCTAGCCATCTTAGGCGTTGGATCCGAAGACGCCTGACTAGACTCATGTCGTTGTGCAGCCCGTACAGTTCGAGGTTGAATCTTCTCCTCCAAAAACCGTCAACGCACACAGGACCAAAGATCGCACGCAGAGCCTTTCACTCGAACAGACCAAGGACTTCCACAACCGCTTTTGAGATTGTCAATGCTTCCACGCTGTACAGCAGGACGGGGATGATCAAGGTCTTGTATAAAGTCAGTTTGGTCCTTCGAGAGATGGCTCTACTACTCAATTGCCTTTGATCCCTTAGAAACAGGTTAGGTAGACGGGCTGCTAGTGCATTCACCAGCACACTTAGACCATATTGGTTCTTTCTGTTACCCACGGTCAGACTACTACCTGATTGATTACTCCGGTGACAGTGCCATTAATTTGATCCCAACGTCAAATGGTGACTGGACCAGATTTGAAAACCAGATAAAAGCGTGTTAACTTTGCTTTCACTGGGATTCGAACCGTGGACCCCGCTAACCAGGGGCAGGCACTTTACCAACTTCGCCATCCAGTCGTCTATTGGCAAGAGTTACTCTGCGTTTGATCTCGGAACTAATGTTGTTTGTACTCTTTACTGCGGAGCCGAGGTAGACGAAGTCGTTGACTATCTCGAAGTTATAGCTGCCCATTGAGACGCTCTGTCTAAGACGTCCATTTTGTGTGTCCTTTCTTGATGACAGAATATACTTCGTTTTGTCCCTATTAACCGCTTGTCCCATTTTAGCCGCTTCCGGCTCAATGCTAGCAAACGCTCGGCTCACTGTGTTCTGCCAATCACGTCAATGTCATCCGCGTATGCTAACAGTTGTACGGACGTCTGGAAGATCGTGCCTCTAGTGTTGGCGTCTGAGTCTTGCACGATCTTCTCCAGGATGATGTTAAAGAAATCACATAACAGCGCGTCGCCTTGTCTAAACCCTTTTTTGACATTGAAGGTCTCGGTAAGTTCGTTACCGACCTTGATGGAGCAGCGAGAATTCTCCATCGTCATCCTGCACAACCTGACGAGTTTTGCAGGAATGTCAAAACTAGACATGGCGTTGTATAGCTCGTCCCTATGCACTCTGTCATATGCGGCCTTGAAATCGACAAAAAGGTGGTGGGTGTCGATTTGCATTTCTTAGGTCGTTTCCAGGATCGGCCGTAGTGTGAATATCTGGTCGATGGTGGACTTGCACAGCGTGAAGCCACACTGATATGGACCCATCAGGTTATTTATAAACGGCTTTAGGCGAGTTCACAAGACGGCAGTTATCCCTCGGTAGATGGCGCAGTCAAAGGGGTGTACTTTCTTGTGGATCGGGCAAACTATACTGAGATTGGTGCATGTGCCCAACCAGATAGTCTCCAGCTGTCTTCAAGATTTCAGCGGACAGTTCGTCCGCACCGGCAGCCTTGTTAGACTTCAGTCTTGATATTGCTATCTTGACCTTGTCTAAGTCGGGGGGACGGATTCTCGTCGATCATCGTCCATATTAAGTGGGATATTCTGCCTGACAGCGGTATTGGTTTAGCAGTCTGCAGAAATGGTTCTTCCAAATTCTCATATCGACTGCGACTCTACTACTAGTTGTCCATTCTCGTCCCGGCAGGCTTCTGCCCGAACCTTATATCCACTGGATTACTGCTTCACCCTCTGGTAAAACTTTCGGACATCGTTCGCCTCTCCATCTCCTCGATTGCGCCTTTCTCGAGCTCTTTCTCCTGAGAAGGCGGGTCTCGTCCCTTTGTCTCTGTTCGTAGAACTCACGAACAGCTCTCGTTGTTCGTTGCAGCGTTGCTTTGTAGGCTTCCAGCTTCGCTGCATATGCCAGCCTACACTCGTTGTCAAACCATGGGTTTTTTCTAGGTGGTGCCGATATACAGAGCACATCAGTGGCAGAGAGGCACATGAGAGTAAAAATAAGATCTGTTCAGAGTCCGATTATCTTTTTATGTTCAAAATTATAATTATGTACTTCTTAGGGGAAAAAGGGGACAATTTCTTACAGCGTCGTAGGACGTTAGAAAGGGGATATGTCTCCAAAAAGGGGCCGCATGGCAACCTTATTTGACGGGGTGTGTCATGGGACTCTTGGGGCAAGATTCAAACGAAATTCTTGCCGTACAACTAACAAGAGGTGTTCGACAGTTCGTACACATGTGGACATAATTCGAAACGTTTTGTGGCTTTTGCGGGATTTTCTTTAACCTACTGAAATCCGAGAGCAAATACCTAAAATGGCAGCCTAAATGACTTCTTGCGATGAGGTCAGTTCTTGTTTTTCCACCGATAGCGGACGTCATAACTTACAGATGAGAAATATCAGAGGAAACGCCTTGTAGCACCTAGCTTAAAGCCTTCTGTTGGGCCTTCCGCATGCCCATAGCCGTTTTTAGGGTATAATCATCGACATGCCATTTGTAAGACTTCAAAGCACAAAACGAACAGGTTAATGCACATTTTTGTCGAATAGGCTAAAAATCTGGGTCCTGCATCGTTTCATTTTTACAACTACACTACAACATTTTTAAGTTATTACATAGGTACTTGGAATCGTCAACTGAAAGACATGGGAACTGCTTAACAATGCCTATGTGATGACTTGCTTGATCCTTTAGCTTAATGTTCGGCATGCAATTTAGAAATGATCGGTTACTGTCTTCACTCTACCACCTGAGCCACAGTTTATCTGGTTATGACTAAAGGCTCATAGGCTTCTGCTTTCCAACCGGTTTGTTCGCGAATATGGCCCCTTGTTTATAGTTTAAGTTTTGATCTCATAAAGCTGACTGCTTCATACTGAATGCCACAGACAGAGCTTCCAGGCTGTCACCCGACATCGGCTTTGTGGTTAACGATAAACAAAACGAGATCAAACCAACGCCTGAAAAACGTTTATCATAGCTCAAGCTACTATTAAGTAGTTCGGCCATTGACTAAATTGGTCACCCCTATCGTGCTTCCACATCGAAAGCGACTGCATGGGCTTAAGAGCCATATGAGCCTTGCCAGACGACAAGTGCTTCTATGCAGAAGATGGTAAAGTAATGAGTGGTGGCTGGAACAGGTCTTGTGAGACAACTCCACGGAAGACTGCCGCACTTTAAGTGGTGCCCACAAGTCTAGAAGGCATCTTGATATGTGAAAATGTAGGTGGTAGCAAGAAATCATGTTGATTACAGAGCCTTGAAGTTTGAGGCACACGTTCCCCCATGAATGTGGCGCCAAACAAATGGAACAAGAGGAGACCTACAGGATTTCCAGAGCGTCCATTGCATGTTAGTGGAGTCCCATTGAAGCAAGTTGAGAAGTTCAAGTATCTTGTGGTCTTTCTCACGACTGATGGAAAGAGTAATGCTAAGCTTTCTTGTGGGGTTATCCACGCTGGTTCAGTTTTTAAATAGCTTATAAGATCTGTAATAGTGGGTCGCCGTGGCTTAGCGGGTTAGTGCGTCGACTCCTACGCAGAGGGTGCCAGGTTCCGAATTGACCACGTTTCATATTTCACGACTCCACCTCTTTCGAGTCACTGACAATGCTCAAAGCGTATTTCCTGTCTTCTCAACTACGCCGTCCGGAGTTGGCATTAAACTGTAGGTCCCTTCCACTCGAACAACACGAGTGGTTGCTGAGAAGCTAGGCCCTGGTCCTCTAAGGGCTGTAGCGCCTCCCAAAAATAATTTTTCTATATTGTAAGATCTGTAATCAGCAGGGTCGACCTTAGTGGCAATCGGCTTTCTTCCAACTCTCACCTATGGCTATGAAATTTGAAGTGAGGTCGCGAATACAAGCTGCTGAGATGAGATTTCTTCGTGCTATTGTGGGAATTGGGCGATGGGCGAGAAACACGGCAGTATGCGAGGAACACAATGCCCAATGGGCAACTGCTTCTTCGAGAGGCAAAAGGGCTATGCCTCGATGTTTCGGTCAATAAGGTCCCCATCATTACGACTTCCTTCCTCGGCGCGCCTTGAATGCGATTCCATCAGGAAGGCGACCGCTTGTCAGACCCAGGACGACTTGGTTTAACAAAGGCCTCAAACTCCTTTCGATGGCGGATTATCGAGTTACTTGAAGATCCATCGTGCGCGCTTTACCCCCACGACTATAGGTCATCATGCGGGTTAGAAGATGGTGATGATGATGATGATGATGATGATGTTGGAGACATGCAGGAAACACATGCCGACTGTCAAAAGGTGGCTAAATGCTTTGATTGCCTATTGCACTCTTTGCTTTGTTGTTCCACTTGGATGAGATATTCTTTGCAAAGCCAAAGCTCATGCAAAGTCCTTAGCCAAAATCATTGAATGCATATCTTGACATCGCATAAGTTTCAGTTCCATTTATGTTTAATTTAATTGGTTTCACTCGTCACATTCCCAAGCAAACAATTCAAGAGTAATTAGCAAAGGGTTTCGGTGAGTAAATTTTTTAATTTACATTTTATTATAATCTTTCCAAAATCGCGATTCTAAGATAGGAACTCTTTTTCTTGTGTATACTCGGGGCATTCTCTCTGTGCTACTCCTAAAGTCGTAGCACTAATTTTCTTCAAAAAGAGATTACTCACTGTAGTACAAGCGCAAAGTACAGTGGAGTCTCGATAGCGTGAACTAATTATTTCACAGGTCGTTCACCTAAACAAGATTGTTCACGTTATCCAATCGTGTTTACTTACCCAAAAAAATACACTTGGACGGTAGTTTTATTGATATTTGTTAAAAGTTAATTTCTATTCAAAAAATCCTTAACATTTTTTTTTCAAAAAGTATGTCGGAATATTCCGTGATATTAGTTTCAACAACACTTTTTTTGCTCTATCAAAAACTGGAATAGCTTAAGCCGCGATTATTGTTGATCGACCCATTCTTCCAACAACTCAACGAAGTTCTTTTTTTGCCTTGCCAATTATCAGTGGGTTTCCTTTACAATCCTGGCCTTATCCACGTTTTGGCCTGGAGCCATTTTTTCACCACCGGCAATATATGCTTTTTCAGGCAACATCAAACCCATCTCATCGGCGTCATAAACACAGCTGAAGCCCATGAATTATTTTTGAAAGGCGCAACTGAGCCACGATCGGATGAAAGGTTTTTCCGAGCTTCATAACATCGCTGAAACCCACTTAGCCAACCATAACTGGCACTAAGGTCCCCTTCTTTGTAGGGGGGTTTGCAATAGTTTTTCTTTCAGCATTTCCAAGCCAATTGGTGTATTCCTACCACGTTGCTTCAAAAACCATTTGTATAACGCTCGTTCCATACAAGGATACCCGCGTTGGTTTAAGGTTTTTTATTTTCAACGAACTGATTTGGCTAGTAGTGACTTTTAAGATTTTGTCCTTATTTCTTATTCTCGCTGAAATTGTGGATTTGGATACACCGTACTGCCGAGACAAACTCAACGAGCTGTAAACACTTTCCAATTTCTGTTTTTTCTTTCAATGATAAGAGTTTCGGTTTTTTAAAAGACATGTTTGCAAGGAAACGCTTAGGTACATTGCAATGTTCTAATTGTATGCAAAAAATAAACAACCCAGCAAACGGAGGAATGAACTTATCCAAAGGCTTGCATACATTTTCGGTTCACGTTGTCGAGGTTCCTATTGTTCACACTTTGGAGTGTTCTTAATAAAAAAATGTGCGTTCATGAGAGCGGAGTGTTCACAGAATCAAGGGTTCACGCTACCCAGTCACTGCTGTAAAGTCATAGCGCGGTCGTATGCTCCCACACAGCATTATTATACGATCGCTTCTAAAACCACCATGGGGCCTATTTCACAGAACATTCATCTCATACATTAGCTGTGTTTTTTTCAAGCGTATATACGCCTAATTTTGAAGTGCACACAAAAACGATCATCGGCGCTTAATGATTCATCATAAAATCTTGGCAGCACCGACGACATTTATGACATTTGCTAAGCAGTCAGGGGTGTAGTCTTGGAAGGTGATGGTTGATTTCTGATGGTCACAATCTTCGTTTTGTAACTGTGTAGCGTGACCATCACTTCAAAAGCAAAAATAACAATTACAAAATAAAAAAAAAATGTTCATCAAATGAAAAGAATCCGAAACCTAAACGGAATGTATAGTAGAGACACTCTGGGTATACCAAAAATTGCATACTTATGGATGCCAAAACAATTAAAAAATTATCTAATACATCAACCACACCTACAAATGTAAGCCATATACAGCAACCTAAACAATGAATGAATAAACTCAGGAATGAACACACAGAAAATATTGTTTGGAAACATTGTTTTTATTCGCGCTTATTCCTTAAGCAGCGATAGATATCATGAGTAAGTTAAGCGGATATAGGATTCGTTGATAGTGTATTTTACATGCAAATCGAAATTTAAGCGTATATACGCTTGCAAAAAAAAACGCAGCTGTTGTATGATTCTGACACTTCTGCTGAATGATTTCTGTGTCTCAGATTTGTTGAATAAGCCGCTGTATTACAGCGTGTATCACCTAAAGTTTATACTGGAAATATGGAAAAGTTGTATGATTCTGTTTCACAGAAAAATATCATACTACAGCAGTTTTTTTTTTTCAAATTTGAACATACATTTCATACAGCACTTAAAACTACAGTAGTCACAAATTTCGTTTTCAAATGAGAAAAAACAAAAATAAGCATTTTTGAGCTTATAATTTTTTGAACAATGACTAATTGTTCATCGTTTTTTTTTAAGTTAGACATGTAGGAATAAAGAATGCTAGTTCGTCGAGTACTATGTGGAAACACAGTTGAATGATATCTTTCTTCATTACTGGATAACTCCGTTAATTAGTTTTTCGTGTGTTTGCAATCCCCTTAAATGGGGTCTGGGTTTCATTCACGACACTATTTAGGTTTCAATTAAATTTGTCATTCAAAATTAAACGTCAAAATAATACAGAACATATCATACAATACTTCCAGTAGAATCTGTGGAACGGAAAATTGTATGATGTGTATGATGTATGACAGTTTTGTATGTTGTATGAAATGTACATATGTGATGTATGATCTGTGAATCTGATAGTCACTGCTGTACGGGTTCGGCAGTGGTCTTCATACACTGAAAGAATATCGTGGCGATGATTTTTTGATTGATTGCTTTTAGTGAATTGATTGACAAATATTGTTATCTCACATTAAAAAATATTATTAATCACAATCAAATATGGCCTATGGCGCGGAGAAATAATGTAGCTTTCTGTTGATGAATAAATTTACAAAATTTATTCACTAGTTCCAGAAATTACTTCTTACAAACAAACTTACAAACTTTACCTCTTTTGTTTGTACCTTATGTCGCATATTTAACAGCTTCCAAGTGAATATGTGACATGTTGTATCCAGATTGTCTATCTAGGATGAACTCTGCCTTTCTGCTATTTTGTTTTTTGGCTTTGCTTCTGCTCTCTTCGAGTCGTGTATGGATGACAATCCTTGCAAGCTGGTGCGATGAAGTCTGTGAGAACTTTGCAGTTCATGGGTAGAACTTAAGCGCTTATATGTAGTTCAGGAATCCCCCTATTTTACGGCTAAGCCAAGCCAAAGCCAAAAATGTTGCTGAATTTTTTCAACATAAAATGATGGTTTTATTTAAAAATATTAATTGTGGGTCATATTTGCCGAACTTACTCTAATAATGGTGTGTGTGAGCATACGACCGCGCTATGAAATTAAAATTTGTTTTTTGTGTTTGTGCATGAGAAGCGATCGAGTGCTAAGTTAGCTAACGCCGATCGGCTTAGAAATTTAACTCAAAGTGGTTAAGGGCGAATTCGACAAGATGGATGACCCCACTCAAGTGACATTTTCTCTTCCGGTTGTGTCTACTGGTGGTCCTCAAGAACAAAGATTTTAACAAACTGATTGTCTCTAAAGCTGAGTAAATTCACACAGCTGCCTTGTCTAAAAAATACGTGTTTAACCGCCAGAGGCAAGAGAGGGAATAAGCATAACTCTCCATCCTACATCCTGTCTCAATTTCTCTTCCCATCAATCGGTCACCAGACCAAAGATGTCGCCACAAACTCCTTGCGAAAGCCTTACCCAATCCTAGATATAATAATATAATAATATGGGTGGCGCTACCGAGGCGGACCTGGGCCTAGCTTCTCAGCAACCACTCGTGTTGTGCGTGCTATTGTTCTCTCACGCGTGGAAGGGACCTAGAGTTTAATGCCGACTCCGAAGGGCGAAATTAAGAAACTTTTTCTTTCTCTTTGAGCATTGTCAGTGACTCGAGGTGGTGCCGTGAAATATCAAAGGTGGTAAATTCGGGTATCGAACCTCGACGCACTTACCCACTACGGCGACCCAATCCTAGCCAGCACCACAAATTAATCCAAGAAGCGAATCATAGACGCCGAGAGAGACAGCAACAGAAACCCGTTTAAATCAATCTCACGAAGCTCGCTTCCCTGCGACAACCTGAGCGCCTCAAGTCGAACGACGGAACGGGGGACCTTGATCATGTTCCCCTAACAATCGACTAGATTTCCTCTGCCTCAAATCGCTCAAGGAATCAACCAACCACAAGCCATCCCACATCACCCCAGACGTCAGTTGTTAAAATCATGACACAACAAAGCAATTCATTTCAGCGCTCCCCACGGCTTTTGGAATATCTTCACACGAACTCTATGCCAGCGAGAGTCGGCCCCTTAATTTATCCAAGTTAAGGCAGAAAACTTTTCCGTAGAATCGTTTACGTTTACGGCTCCCTTGCTGAGCCACCGTCACAGGCCCGTCTCCCGTGTTGTCACACAATATCCTCTGCCGCAGCCATCAACAATGGGACGTGGTTCATAAATTGATTTCCACATCCACCCTCACCAACACGTGTGTCTGCGGGAACGGGGGCGGAAAAGAAATCCTTTCTCTTCCAATCAATTCCATACGAGTCCCCCCAACCCCATTGCAGCTCGTGCATGACGCGCAGCTAACAATTACCCGGCTAATTACGATTAATGCGATCCTGCGATGGAGTGTCCCCCCGTCCCCGTCCGCAGAGACACGCACATTCGTATTCATACGCGTTACGTTCCTTAAATGAAACAAGCTCCTTGCTGCGCCGAGCCACCCACACACTCGAGCCCTCCTTAAACTGCTTAAGGAATTCCTATTTGATTTGGATTGCGTGACATATATGCTTAATGCGGTTTATCCTGGCGGTGGTTTGTGGCTGACGGGGGGATGGGGATTGGATACAAACGGGAAAATCGAACGTCCTTGATGCGAAAGTGGAACGATTTCGGCTGAGGGTGTGGCGTGCGCTGATGATGTTGGGCTTGCGTGTTCCCTGAGACAGGGCGAAGTTTGGGGAGCTGCTCTCCAGGAGATGCGACTAGAACATGGGCACGTAGCACTTGTCAAATGTCAAGCCGTTCTTTCCGTACTGGCTGGACGTCCTTGCCTCTGGAGCGTGGGAGGAGATAGTTTCTTCGAAGTCTATTGGACCTGGTGGACCCGCCGCCACCGTCTTGACAGAGATACTCGACGTGGGGTAGACATTCGATGGGAGCTTTATTGTTCAAGTCCTAGTCCAGAGTAGTCGCTGTAGCGAGAGGGAGCACACACGTTTCACTGGAAAGCCCCTAATGGACGGAGTAATTTTGGAAATTGAATTGAATGGACGGGTGGATAGGAAATTATATGCTCTATCCACTTTGTAAGTGAATAGGGAGGTGCCCTTGGGTGGGTGGGTGTATGGTGAGGCTCTTGTTATTTCAATGATGTTTTGTTAGCCGGAACGGTGCCATTTGACCTCAAATCTATTTCGAACTTTTGAGGAACTTGGGCTTTCTGGGGTGTTGGAAGGTGTGAGGGTGATACGGAGTGGAGGAGTGGCGGCAGGAAGAGCTGTATGGAAGAGGATGAAGACTTATAATAGTCGGAAAATACAGGGGTTCCTAGACTGACGGTTGGACATAACGACGCAGATAACATGTGAGTGAAGAATATTAAATCGCCTTGGAATGCATTTAACTGACAGAAATCAATGCAAGAGAAGAGGACTTTGAGTAACGATTCGCAAGTCGACTAGTTTCTCCTTTTACTCTATCTTCGTTGTGGGATCTTAAAGTCCGTCCAGCACAGACAGTCTTCAACAAACAAGTCTTGGTCAAGCTACAAGCTCCTTCCCATGTGAACAGCGTCCGCAGTCGTCGCCAATGTGGATCACTCAAGAGACCAAACATCAGCCAAAAGTCCAATACAAATTCGAACGACTTTTTTTAAGCGCCAACCGACCGTGTATCCACAAAATCCTTAAGAAGCGAAACCATTGTCCCTGTCTATTACTTCTGCAGTGTCACTGCTAAGAAAAGTAAATTATTATACAGTATGCCTGTTTGACATGTAGGTTAGGTTGAGGTGGGTGACTGTCGCGCATACTGACAGACACACGTAGGCCAAGCATAGGCCCTTGTCTTACCACGCGGATCTTAGGCTACCTACTTCGCAAACCATTTTGTGCTTTTGATAAAGCGAAGAAGAGGGCTGATTCTGATGCTGCTCAGTTCAGCCAGATTAGCCAAGAAATGAGCCCCCACATGTCTGAATGTACGGGATGAGAGAGCACTGCAGCTACATAGCGAGTGTTCGATGGTTTCTTCATCATCCTCGTCCATGCAGCTTCTACAGAAATCATTATAGGGAAGTCCTAGTCTAGAGGCGTGAGTTCCAATGGCACAATGGCCTCTTAAAACGCCAATAAGAAATCTAAGGTTTGGCCTGCTTACTCTGATCGGGATCTTACTTGGGATCGATCATAGGCCAGGGTTGTTTGATAATGCGGCATCCTGTGCCAGGTATCCATTCGCGGTTTGTTTGAGCAAGCGTTTCAAGCTTAAGCAGATGTTTTATAGCAGTGATAGGCATGGAGAGTGTGTCTCCACCCGGAAAGAACACTGAGTTTTTGTGCCATTTCTAGCGAGTTCGTCCGCTTCGCTATTCTCTGGACGGCAATTAATGGAAGTCTTGGAGTTAAAAGTGACTGAATCCAGAGTTTTGAACGCTGCCTGGCTATCAGAAGAGATGACGATATCTGTGTGCGATATTACATTGTTTTTTAGCCGGGACAGGGCTCGCTTGTTTGCCATGTAACTTCGCGACATTCGGAGTGGAGTCATTTATGAAAGAGTGTGAGAGATCAATTACTTGTCGTCTTGTTCTGCATTCTCCGACTGCCTCTGAAGCATATCCATATTCTATTCTGACACGGCAGTTAATGGTACTTGATGCTCTTAGAGGAGATCTAGAGATGAAAGTCATCAAAAGACCACAGGGACTCATAGACCACAAGGACTCTTAGAAGCCTGGCTAGATATAGAGCACATCTGAGAGCATGTAGAGCACATCTAGCCAGGCTTCTATGGGCTCTGTGCCTTCTATGAGTCTGACACCGAAGGTGGCCAGACGATTTTAAGCTTTAAATCGTATGGATAACTTAGCTTCTGACAGAAGACTCGTTTGAGAAGTTTAAAGAAGTATTTTATTTCAATGGAAAGTATTCGACGGCAATCTTTTGTTATTGGGCTTTTAATCATCTACAAAAGTGTGAGCTTGAAGATCCTTGAACAGATGATACTTCAGTCTTCTTAATTTGGCGCTACATTCCTGGGTGGACCTGGGCCTCAACCAACAAACCTCTCCAACTAGCCCGGTATGGCACGCCAAGTTGGTTGAGGTCCTTCTCCATCTGGGTGCGCCACCTTAAACGCGGGTATCCTCTGTTGTCCTACTGGTTCTGAGTTGCAGACCCTTCCGGCTGGAGCTATGTCGTGTGTCCGTACGGTCTACATGGCCTAGCCATCTTAGGCGTTGGATCCGAACGAGCCAGGTTTTTGCTGCTAGCCCCAATACTAGCCCCACAGGAGTCCAATAAGCGGGGTAGGAGGCGGTTTAGGAGAGAAATAATCGCTAACACAATTCTGAATAAGCGCCCAAATTTCGAAAACGGTGCCTTCGACAACGAGCCCGACGCCTGATTAGACTCATAGCACTGTATAGCCCTTACAGTTCGTAGTTGAATCTTCTCCTCCAAGAACCGTCAACACAAACAGGAACCAACAATCGCACGCAGAACCTTTCTCTCGAAGAGCCCAAGGACTTCCGTACCGCAGGACTGGGATGATCAAGATCTTGTATATAGTCAGCTTTGTCCTTCGAGAGATGGTTTTACTACACAATTGCCTCTTGATCCCATAGAAACAGGTTAGGTAGACGGGCTGCTAGCGCATTCACCAGCACACTTAGACCATATTGGTCCTCATCAGTCCACTGATGTGAATAATCTGCTCGTGGAATACATTAGTAAGACCACTGAACAGATTTTAAACCAGGGATTGACTAATGTGAAGTGCGTGAAATAACAATTGGGACTTAATTTCACGTGAATCGAATTACACGCTAATTTGCAAGGTTTTCACCAGATGTCAAATTCTTTCCTGAAGTTCTAACATCCATCAAAACCACTCCTGAACTCTATCCTATCGTAAATGTGTAGAAGGAATGCTTTGCAAACAATCCCGCTCATTTCCACTTTAATTTACGGCAATAACGTGATCACATACATACCTGTTCCCCTGCACTGTATCTCGATAATGCGATCAAGAGAGAGAAATTTATTTCACGTATTTCAGGGAGGCAAACGTGATAACGATGCTTTTTGTGAAGTGTGGCACGTACGTACTTCCCACTTGATCCCGTGTAATTAAGATGTACGCTCAGATTCTCAGGCAATTTCTGCCGTAGAACTAAAGTATATCGGTATGACTATGACATGAATAAAACCCAAAGTAACATGTCGTTACTCAGGTTCCATTGCTGCACACTGGTTAGCATCTTCACACTGCCTTGTGCTTAAACATGAGCCTCCGAACATAAACAGCGACCAACGAAATTTTGGATATATCTGTCCTAGCTCGACTTGAGCAGAACTAGAATGAACCAAGTGTTCGGAAACTATTCCGTCATAAAAGTCTATCTGGCAACTCAACACTCTACTGTCACAATGTTTTTTTTTGAGACTCACTTGCCAACACGTTTCTACATTTGTTTTGTAAAACATCCAACCGCGGCCAGAGGTCAATTTTCTCTGAATCCAGTCTTAAGTAACATTCGCTTGAAAATCTCCACTAGTGTTGTTCGTGATCGACTTAGACAACTGTGTTTGATGTCCCACACGATCCGCTAAAGCATTTAAGGACCGACCGACCTGAACTTTTTTTTCCTCAGAAATAAGACAACATACAAAATTTTGAGAGTTTACTTGCCACTTTTTCATCGCTGCATCGCTAGCATAATAATTCTGAATAGAATTGTGCTAAATAGGTCCGACGACAGACCGGACATGGAACGATCCTTTTCGCAATTGGAACTGGTTCCTGTAGACGTGTCCGCTGAACTATGTACTCGATGCGTGAAAAATGCCCGCGGAACTGTGTAGGTACATGTATATGCCTGCGGAAAACAGGTGTGTAGGTCCATTGGATATGGCTGTGTTAAATATATCCGAGGAACTACATATGTGCATAGATCGATTAATTTTCCGCCGAGAAGGAGGGATAGATTGATGGCTACTTGGGGATGGGTGTAAATTCATGTATGGACGTATGATACGTTCATGTACATAATAGTTCCGACTCAGGTATGCACAAACGTGTGTTCACCATTTTGAGTGTTCTTGTGTAGAGTTTTTGTATACAAATTGTAGACATGTTGGGTGTACATAGACATGTTTAGGTTGAATTCACGGAACGAAAGGAAAAGTTTCCGACAGAGGACATAGTTCCAGGATTGTATATGTCCGGAACGATACAACTCTAATTCTGAAAAAATACAGGGAGACAATGATTTGTTTACACTTTTTGAAGACATCCCATTTTTTCGTTACCAAGTCACCTTGGTATTAACCAACTTGGCATTAAGACGTGAAGGTGAGAGGCTTAGATCTCCTGATTCAAGCAATCTACAATCTCGCAAAGGTCTTGTAAGACGACCATTTTTCATTTGTGTGGTTTGTTGATGGCAACTTGAGGTTTCCCTCCAAAAGTTCTGGATTGAAAAAAGGCTCCCATGTAATTTATATACACTTGCCAAAAATGACGTCCAAAAAGGGCCACAAACTTGTTGGACAACTATCTTTTTAGTCTCAAGCCTGCCGCGGAGCGTAGTGGCAGAGAGAGAAACAAAGAGAGAAGTCGAAACAAAGTTTCGATTTCGAAACAAAATTTGGATCCAATTTAGCTTTTTGAAATTTTGTTCATCTTCTAGAGTGATTTTGACTGAATCTCTGCCATACCTTCCAACGCCTAGCCAGTCTCACACGCCAAGAAGTCACCACGTATAGGTGTCATTTGGAAGATCACAGAATTCTTCCTATGAACTGGAACTCAAATCTCTGCGATAATTGAATTCCTAGGAATCCCACTGACCCTTATCAGCTCAATTCCCTTTGCGTCGGTCTCTCCCAAAACCTGCTTCACCGCCTTCATCTGTATTCCCTTATTTAGGATCCACCTTAGTCGGCAAACTTATCCGTTTTTTATGCAAATCAGACCCAGTTGAGGATATCCTTTAAGTATTATCAATATTACGACCGTGGCGCCCGCTACACACGTAACCCCCTTGCGCTGCATGAGTGTACATGTGAAAGTGGGGCTAACGACTGAAAATGGAATTTGAAATAAGCTTCTAATACATTGCCGAGGTTAATAATCCAAAAATCCCTTCAGCCGCCCACCGCATACAGCGCACTTTGTGTCCTGTTCTAAGGACGTAATGAACCCTGAATTCATGCTCCGTTGGATTGTGTCGATGGTGGCGATGGTGGCGCCGGAGCAGGAGGGACGCCACTCGGCGTAATTTCGAGAGTAAATTTATTAATTATTCATTAATTGTTTTAATTGGAGCCAACGATGCTGTGTAGTCGTAGTACAAAGGCTGAGCGCGCTGCGTGGAAACGCAGCGGTGTTGGTGGCGGGTAGGTGCACAACGTCGACGAAGCAATCTTGAAAAGTGGTTTCAGCAGAGCTTGCGAAACACACACACAACTGCCAAGGCGGGGTTGACACATGTATTTGCGAAGGTTGTGACAATGCGATGTAGGCAGGGTGGCAAGGTGGAGGGGGACAACCATGTGTTATCTTGTTAATGGCTTACATCGATTTGTTTTACTGTTTTGCGTTTGCTCGAGTTGCATATTATAGTTGCTTGTTTCGATATGTTCATGGTTGGCTTAAGTTTGTGTGTGGTGATGGATGGAGGCGGGGGTTGTGTGTTTGGGAAGGTGGCTCAGTTTATTTAACGTCATTCGTGTAATCTTGGATTGAGGAAATACATGTCGAATGCGAGAGGAAGGCATAACTTGGATTTTCAAAGAGGTGCACATTTGTGGAATTGGAAGGCTGTTTCTTGGAAGAATGTTCCATGATTTGATTCCATTGTGCCCTTTGATTTGCTGATCGAAGTTTACATCATTCAATGTGGAACTCATGAAGTGAAGTTGTTCTCTGTTTCATTTGAGAAACAGTCTGGTGTCCTTAGACGGCTGTTGTCTCGCAGATGTATTCTTCATCCATAGCAGACGCAATGAGGGGAAGTGCATGGATATATTTTTCCAAAGAAGACAACAGCTCCATTTGACTCTATGTCCGACATGGACTGCTCCACATTGCAATTCGAGTATAGTAACATTCCTCGCCAGCATCAGAATCAACCAGTTGCTTTTCAATTATGCAATTCCTGGTCATGTCAGAACACTATTTGGTTGCTAGATTATGGCTTCGGTGGAACAAATATGATTGAACCGTCTGACGTCTTCTTCTTTCCATTCACAGGCGGCTTGACGATATGAATTGACTGTCATTATTCTTTGTTCTGTTTGCTAACGTCTAAATCTGTCAAGGAAACTTTGCCTGGCTTCATTTGCCCCTTTTGTATTGACGATGACTGGAGGTGCCCTTAGGTCCAGAGCAAAGTCTCGAATTATCTTAGAAATTAAAATGGTTTCCTGTAGAATTAAATGAGAAGACATTTGGGGTGTGCTGGTCCATTCCTACGCTGAGAGTATTCGACTCAATCACCTACACCAGCACCTTCAACTTCCCGAGTCCACATTGTGGGTGCCTGTGTATAAACACCAACTCGTGAGTGAACAATAGGACAATAGGATAGCAAAATCGCCAAATAAAAAAGAAAAAACATCAAAATTACAAAACAAATATAAAAAAATTTTGAAAATTAAGTTTCGAAATTTAAGTGAAGTGTTCATCACTGAAGACAATTATAAAATGCAACAATCTTTCTTCTTTGGCCGGCGCCACAGTCCGTGTTGGACCTGGGCCTCAGCCAATATGCCTCTCCATCTAGCACGGTCTTGTGCTAGTTGCTTGTGCCAGTCACTCACGTTCAGTTGATTGAGGTCCTTTTCCAGCTGCGTGTGTACATTGTCTCTCGAGGTTGGAGTCGAAGACTTTCCGGAACGGAGCGGTGTCCATTCGCTCTACTTGGCCTAGCCATCTGAGACGAGAGACTCGAACTCGTTTGACCAGACCGATGTTGCTGTACACCCCGTTCGTCGTTCAGTCTCCTCCTCCAAACACCATCAGTACATACGGGACCAAAGGTAATGCGAAGGACATTCCTCTCGAAGTGATAAAGAGTCTCTTCGTCCGCTGTGGTTTGTGTCCATGCTTCTGCAGGACTGGGACTATCAAGGTTCTTCGAGAGAGGACTTTCTTCCTCAATTGCTTTCCAAGCCTAAACACAGCAATTGGCTAGCGTGATCCTTCGTTTTATCTCTGCGGTGGTGTCATTGTTCGCGTTAATCTCGGATCCTAGGTAGACAAAGTGTTTCACTACTTGGAAGTTATTGCTGTCTATGGTAATGCTTTGTCCAAAACGTCGGTGTTGGTGGACCTTTTTCGATAGCATATACTTTGTCTTTTCTTCGTTGACCGCAGGCGAAGATGGGTCTCGCCGCTTCCTTCTCGATGTAAAATCCAACAATGCAAGTTTTAAATTTCGTTTTCTGAAGAATGACTTTTTTGAGTTATGACGAAGCAAGAAATAAATCTTCGGTTTGAAAAAAGTAGTAAGTTTGAAATCGATATGAAAAAAGTTTTGCGATTAGGCCCAACCCATGGAATCCGTTGCACACGTTGAGTTTGTAATCCACTAAAATTGTAGTTGCCGGATTGCATAGGTGGCCAATGACGTTCGTTGGGTGTGTTATCGAGTCATATAATTCCAAGAAATTCGAAATCTTAAAGTTCCTGAGTTATAAGGCATTATTCAAAAACAATAGTAAGCAAAACCAAACGTATTCATTCAGTCATGAAATATCGGAAAGCCAAAAATATATAGAGCATCCAAATGAATTCCCATGGAAACATTACAGTTGATTTCTTCCACTTGTGGGCCGATTTGCTGTCTCTCTGCTGTCTCTCTACGCACGCTACGGATTGTATGGGTTTGTGTCTTAATGCACAAACTTCGTGTGGTTGCTGAGAATCTTGGTTCTGGTCCAACTTCACATGAACAATTATTATCACATAGTTTCTGGATAGAAATACATTCACGAGATTTCCTTAACGTGTTGTGTGAAATGTGGGTTCTTGATATAGTCTCTCGAAGAATTGTGCACTTTATTTATTTATTTATTGTTCTTTAGCCGAACCAGGTTCATAGTAAATTTGTTTCCTCTTATGATGCGATTGTATTATTAGAAAGTCGTATTTTCCCTATACAGTCTAGTTCAATCATCCTAAACTTGCGATTTGTAGGGCGCATTGGCAGCAAGCAAGTTCCTTTGTGAACGTTTTCCCTGAAAGATGGCGTGACATGAAGTTGTGAACGTTCTATGTCAAGAGAATGACAGTCTGAAAGCCATATCTTTTTTCCCTGTACTTCGTTGAAATATCTAATTACTGAAAGACTACATTCAATGAAAAGCTGTTTTAACTTTCTACTGACACGATGAGAGTCCTATAATAAGAAGATGCACTTTGTAAGCTGCTGTATGTTGCTACTGTGTCCACAGCTTAACTTCCGTTGGGGCTTTTAGCTGCTGTTTCGGACGCGATCATTTCGATAGAAATTGACTACATCCCTCTGGTAGCACATGGCTCTGAAGTTTTTAATATTATCAAATTTTCGCCATTTGAGTCCATTTAGAGGCACTCATTGGGGCTACTATATTTCCAAAAATATCAATGGAGAGTGGGCGTAGCTTGGTTGTTAAAGCAAGTTGCTTCTCAGACGGACAGAGTCAGGGGAAGATAGGAATATGCTCTGTTGTTCACATCACGTCATTTCTAGCACTCGATACAGCACTTGGATTTTATTTTAATGTTGTGTCGCTTGTGGTTCATAATTTGAATCTACGACTGCAAGATTTGGCAATAATGGCGTCTGAACTTTTTTTTTTGCAGAAAGATAATTTTTGTTCGTCTTAGCTTAGGTTAGGTTAAAGTGGCGTCTTGCAAGAATTGGAAATCAATGTACATTTACTACTTGAATCTCTTAAAGGGGCGATACGAATTCGATCTCCTTATTGTTAGTTAACAGACCCCCACTATTTTTAGCAAAACCCAAACGTGGCTATAACCCACGGGCTATTTTGGCCAAAGTGCATCTGAGCCACTCACTACCTACCTAGTTAACATAGATCGAGATTTTTGATATTTTTACCAAACCAGATCAAGATTGTTGCCAACACACAACACAACCTAATCCCGACGGTCCGGGGAGAAAGAGAGAAATGAAAGTAAATGAAATTTAAAAAGAATATGAACTTGAATGAGTGAGAAACTTGTATATGTTTTCAGTCCTCACAGCGGTAAGTAACTTAATCATTTTTACAGCCTCTTCAGTTGGTTAGACACTTTCCTTGTAAATTTCGCAGTCCCCCTCGGTAGATTTAGTTACAAAACGTATCTTTCTTTTATTACATTTTATTTTTTCTGCTTGAACCCCCGTGCACAATTTCATATTCATACTAATGGGTTGGATGCAAACCTACACACGCTAGATCTAAGGCCACAACTTCTCACATGTTTGTAAATACTGTCTGTTCTCCATTAAGCTTTGGTTTTATTGTTGTTTTTATTTCTCGTTGAATACATCGTTTTTAGTTCAATTTGTAACGTAGTCTTAAGTTATAGTCGTTTTTTTTTCTTCTTACAATAAGCAACAACAAATAAAATTAAATAAATACAATAACTTCCGCTCAAGAAACAACAAGAAAAATTAACTACAAGCAAAATAGAAAAATGTATAGAAAAAAAAAAACATCAACAAAATCTCAACAAACTACAGAAAACAACAACTACAACATCAAATTAAAAAAAAAAAATCTCTATAAAAATATATATCTAAATACTAATATATGGACACAAGCTACACACCTCTTCCGGAAAATATATATATTTTGCAAGAGCAACAACAAAATCAAAAATATAAATAAAATCCACACAAATATACAATAAGAAATATATTTTTAAGGATATTCAGTTTTGAGAAGCAATTAAAAAAAAAATATATATATATATAAATAAAATCCACAAGAGATAAACTAACCCCCTCTCCTTCAGCCTTCAGAAAGCATATATCTAGATACATGAAAATACCACTCCACGCAAATACAAACAGTAAAGCAAATAAATTTTTTCAAAAAATATATATATATCAGAAAAAACTAATACTACTACTATTACTACTACTTTTTACTACTACTCTACTACTACTACTACAACTCAAAAATAAAACCACAAGAAAAAACAGAATAAGAAAACAATTTTTTCCAAATTTTTTTTTTCAAAAACAAAAAAAAAAAATCCACAAAAAACTAAAAAAAAAGATGTTTACTGAAAAAAATCCAATATCGCTTGTTTGTCTGTGTGCAGGGTTTACGGTCGTGACGTGTGATGGGCTGAAGAGAGTCTCCCACCCCCATCCGCCGGGTACCTTAATTCTTCTTCTTCCTCCCCATCACCATCAAAACAACAGCACCCAACACGGCGACGAGAGATGGATTCATTTCGACAAAACGAAAAATGTAGAAAATCGTCCTTGTCTCCTCCCTCCCCCAAAAAGAAAGAAATGTGCAAAGAAAAATTGCCGGTCACCTTGAACAGATCAGATTATGCGGTCTATAGACAGATTCTCATTTTGACAAGAAACTCGAGACATAAAGACTAGCGAGTGAAAATTAGAGGGAACGGCAGGATGTGTGTGTGTGTAGTTTGATATTTCTGATTGAGAAGGGATGCGATTGCTGAAGTCTTGCAGATTAGATTCCGAAAAGGTTTTTGAGAATGAGAAAGAGGGATATGGAATGTGACCTCTTAGAAGGCAATCTGAAGGAGGGTGAGGAGAGATGTGAGAGGTGTGTAGTAACTTCATTCAAAATAAACTGAACGGCTTCTGTTTGCCTGCAAAAGAACAAACCATCATATTCAAATATAGAGATAAAGATGGTTGCAAAAAAATATAAGCGAACAATGAAAAGAAATAAAAAAAAAACATCTGATCTGTTCAAATCACACATCTTGACCGGATTGAGAGGAGAAGGAGAAGCAGTCGGATAATGTGATGGAGGAGGATGTAAAATGGAGTGGTGATGAATTGGGAGTGCACTGAGACAGATATATAAACACCAACGCTTCGTGGGATCAACGAGTGGAAAGGAGACGACGGAAAAATGTGAATTACGGTCGTCCAGCTGGTGGTAAGTTATCGGATACTTGTTTGTAATATCACTCTGGTCATAAGCTATTAGTACGCACCATTTTTACTTGATTTTTTTGTTTTGTTTGTATCTATTTTTTTTTTTGATTTAATACAGATTTTGTTTTATATTTTTTATCTTTGTTTTGTACTGATTATTGGAGGTGAAGATGTGCCTAAATTCTGACTAGTGTCCACATTATTGTGGTTAACCCTTTGATTGTAGGGTATCAAGGTACTGTTGTGTGGAAATTTGAGAATGAAGTTCTACAAGATACATTTCTGACGACAATAGGACAGATCGTGACTTGGAATACTCTTTAAAGTTGGTCTTGTGCACAATTTTGGCTGAATTGTTTGGAGCAGAAGAATGTCAAATTTGTCAAAAAACTAGAAACTAAGAATGGAAGATTATGTAACTAAGATCGTATTAGGCAGCATTTTTCTGATTTTGTAAAGCAAAAATGGAGTCATATAAGTAAAGACCTGCTCATTCCGAATGCGTTCTATTTATTTGTTTATGTCCTTTAACTCCTTGGAGCAAAGGGTGTCAGCCGAACCTGTGTGCCATCTTTCTCGTATTTCTGCAACGCTTTTGAGGCCCCTCTAACTAATTCCTAATGAACTCGAATATTCTTCGACTGTGCCTGGGGCATTCCAATATTCTACCTGCCTGTCTCAGTAGATTCTATGGCTCATTATTTGCAGTCGAGTTGTCTTCTTAGCGTCTCAGGAAGTGTCCCATACACTGCCACTTTCTCCTTTGTTTGGGTTCTTGACCCGTCCTCATGTAAAATTGTTCAATGGAGATACGGTTCGGCCAAAAAAGATTTGGGGACGTTTCTTAAAGATTCATTTACAACTCAGTAGAAAAGCCTGTCGTACGACAGGAGCAACGTCATAAGCATTTATGTAATCAATTACTATTCAATTATATTACATAATAAATACTTCGGAAAGCAGACCCCTGTGTCGTAATCGCGTAAGGCGACAATTGTCTCGCGCTAGCGTTTCGACGATAATTTCGCTTCATGTAAGCATAAAAAGACGATAGTGTCTGAGAGATATCGTTTTGCCTGCTTCGCGTAGACTGAAAACTGTCATTAACTATCGACTCGACGACTATCAGTATCGTCTCCTATTAAATGAGAGAAAATTGTGTAAACATATGTTGTTCTTCACTTTTCGAGACATTTTTAGAGTGATAGGTCGCATTTGGATTAGTTTTGTTCGCAAACTGAAAAAAGATTGTGTTAGGGAAATTTGAAAGGAATTCGAGCACAGACGTCATTTTTACGTGAGAGATATCATTTTCAGAGCACTCAAACTGTAACGATAGGCGAGACGATAGTGATATCGTCAACGTTATCATCGAAGTGAGTCAAAAGGACGATAGTCATCTGAAAAGTTACGCGATGAGAGCCCTAGTTATGAATTGTTTATTCATACAAAAAAATGGTATTGACCGATCGACCTATACCTCTTGCGGATCATTTTGGTACCATGTATACATGATGGATTCTGAGCTGTCAGAATTGAGGTAGGAATTTACATACAAATGGCGGAAGTTTAAAAAATTGAGAAAAATAGAAAATTATATTTTTGATATTTAAATAAATGTTTTAATGCCGAGTTATAATGCAGAAGTTTTGATTTAAGGTGTTGTCAAGTGTTTATTTGTGATAGTTTTTGAGGGATGCTGCTCTGAAAAGTGTAAACAAAGCGTCAGTTTCACATGAAATTGTTGTATGGTAATCATATTAAGTGTTACTCATAGTTTGTTAAAGAAATTAATTTAAACACATTCAGTGCAGTGTAATCTGCTGAAAATTCACTTATTCGTACATATGTATATATGTATGTATGTACATATCCTTCAATATAGCACAATAATCCATTAGCTTTGTGCAAAATGAAAGAAAAATACATTATGTTGGTTGCGTTTACTGCTTTTATTAACTATAAGCAATTGTTAATAACATATACTTAACATATTGTTTTAAACGGACACCAATTTCTATGAATTCTACTCGTGCATTACGCAAAGAAAGCGCCTTGGAATTGATGCTATGTTAGTAGGACGTAATATGTAATAATGCATGTAATGTGCTAATTTTAGCTGTTTATTTCACTACTTCAACATTGTTCTATTATAATACAATGGATATGCAGTAAATCAATACTTAATATTATTCACTATTCACATAATAATAAAATGCACAATGAATTGTTACTGGTACATAAGTGGTTTGTTTCCATTTTTCATTATGCGATTCCAAGTAAAATATCACTTCCAAGCACTTGACAAGGACTAATAACAAAACTGGCACAATTTTTTTCCGGTATTCTAGCATTAATATTATTCAAAATCAAATATTTTTTATTAGTTTTAACAAATATAAATCTGCACCGCGCGAAATAGCTGTAAGAATTTGGGTTCGGAAATGAGGTAATAAAAAATGCCACCAGGGGGTCCTGAAGTCAAATGACGATAGGTCAATTGCCCATGACAAAAAAGAGTATGTCCATCTAGATTCCAACACAAAACGTCAAACAGCATGACCAACGCACAAATCCACTGAGCCAACGGACCCGATATCTTTTGAGGGATTTTTCTTCGTTCGCATTCGAACACACAGAAATTCACTACCATCTATCGCATTTCAAGAAAATTGTATGTGCCATCGCAAGATCGAATCTTTTGTTGGGATCGTTACCACCTAGTAATCATGACCTCGAACTTCGTGCCATCATATCATGAATTTGACTGTAATCATTCGCCGAAGGTAATGTCTTGTCATTGTTCTTCTCTCGGGTTTGTTATTGCTTATGTGTCGCTGCCATGAGGTATGTCTTGTTTCTGCCACAAATTTCATTTCCCGCAGTGAAGACTCTCAAGTTCAGCTGAACCTTAAACTGAGTTAAAACTGTCGGTTTAACACGTTCGGTTTCGCAGTGAAATCTGAACGTTCAGTTGAGGAAAAAAAAAGCCAAACTCTCCAACTATTTAATGCATTTGTAATCCTTTGTATGTTTACCCATGACACTGGGTACAGTCCTTTAGAAGCAAACATACAAAATCACCTCAGACAATCCATCCCTGAGTGTGGCCAGTGAAAGGTAAGCAATGAAAAGATGTAAGTAAAAACTACCTAGTCAGTGTGCATAAAAAGGAACGAACAATGTTTCATCCAATGTCGAAAATAAAAGTAATAGAAGGAAAAATGAGGAAGGGATGAATTTCATTATCGAACATCAGTTGTAAGAGCGAAACAAATATGCAGCTAATGTTACGGGAGTACAATCTCGCTTAACTGAAACTACAAATTGAACTCAGTTCAAGGAAAGAAACTCACGTTGAACTGAAGTTCAAACCAAAAGTGGGGTTAAAACTTGGATTTAACAGTCCAAGTTTTAACTCCTGGCCATTGGGAAAACATAAATGAAATGTTTATTCATACAAAACAAAGCAAAAACAAAGTTTTATTGCTATAAAATACAAAAAGATAAATTAAAGAATCGCGAGAAATACCAACCCACTCTGCCAACGAACCACATTAGTTTCAGGGCTTTTTCCTCGACCACATTCGGTATAGCTCTGTAATACTTTCAGACATACATAGCGCTTTATAATTAGTAGATGATTGCAGCTTTCATGTGATAATTGTTTTTCTACCCTCCAGGTACTGCACCCGTACTGCAACACTGATACCATGTTGGAGCGGAAGAACAGTCACAGATTACTTCTCTAGTTGATGACATTGCTTCACCAGGTCGTAGACAGTATTCCAAGCTCTGCTTCAGCCCTCCTGATTCTGCTTTCCACAACCAATTCAATTGCGCCATGGTTACTCAAAACGTGTTGCTATGATTTTGATTTTTCACTCAACACACCAAGTCACGAACATTTTGTACAGATAACAAGTGCTCCTTGATGAGTTAGAGTTGATGGCGGAGGATCGAGTTGCCTGGAGATCTCTCGCGCGTATTCCGCCCTTCCGCGCCCATTGAGTGGATGATGATGATAAGGGCTGTTCCCAAAATACTGATTCGATCTCTGTGATGTCCTACATCGGATTAATACATGATCTACAGCCAAGATTAGACCATAATAAGAGTTACAAATTTTGACCAAATCCAAAAAGTGAAAATTGCACTGACAGCTTTTCTGAATACATCTGTTTTTTGATTTTCATTTTGATTTGGCAAAAGTGGCACACATTTAGCAAAAAACTACCTATGGCCACCAAGTTCGGTTCTCTGTCCTCTTCTTCTTCGTGTGGTGCTCCCTTTGGTTTTTGGCGGTCCCTATCGTCGCGCAAGCTCCCGTGCAGATTTTTTTTTCCAAAAGGGGCTACGCTGTATGACCCGGTGATCGAGTTTTCCCCTTACCCCGCTCAAGGACTGTGGTATAGGGGAGACGAACAGATTATTTTGCCGCATGCAATTTTTTTGCACACGACACAGTTCGGGGTGAACGTGGCCGGCCCTCAACCATCAAGTCTCTCCAACTAGAGCGATCTCTGCCTAGATGCCGCCAGTTTCGCAAGCCAAGTTGGCTAAGGCCCTTCTCCACTTGGGTCCTCTGTTGTGTAGTTTTATAGATTTGAAGTCAAACACTTGGCGTTGCGGATAAATTCTCCGTGAGCTCGTATGGGCCACAGACTCCTGACTAGGTCCATGTTCCATGCCCAGTTGAAGATCAAATATGACCAAAAATCGTGGGCAGGTTTTTCTCTCGAAGGTACCAAGGGCTTCTTCATCCGCTTTTGAGATTTGCCATGCCTCTGAGCCACACAGCAAGATTGGAATGGTCAGTGTCTTACATGAAGTCAGCTTGGTCCATCGAGAAACGACTCTGTTTCTCAATTGTTTCTTGAATCTAACGAAACAGCGCTTGGAAAGAAGTTCTCTCTCAGCGCTTCATAGATGAATGCACAAATATATGAAAGTGTCAACATTTAAGCGATATCTGCCAAAATCCATGACAGTCCTGACATGTTGAGCCTTCCGACTGTACTGTGTCTTTGGTTGCTACGAACGAGTTCCACCGGCTGCTCTCTGCGCACCTGACAACCGATTTCTGTGTTAATTCATGCAATCATTCCAACATCTGCTGTCAGCTTCTACAGAAAATCATAAACACTTATTCGAGTAATGCGAAGAAAAATTAAAAAAAAAGACAAAAAATAACTTCCCATACCGGGAATCGAACCCGGGCCTTCTGGGTGAAAGCCAGATATCCTAGCCACTAGACCATATGGGATACATATCGATTCAGTTGTCAAAACGCGACCACACTGCCCATGACTTTTGCCACTACGCGTCTGACTCATATGTTGACTCTGCCGCGAAGCTATGAACGAACACAGCGCAGGTATGCAGATATTCGGCATAATTTCGATTTACAGCAACGAAACACGACGGGTATGCAGGTAAAATAATTTGTGTTCGAAATACATTTCGGATTCTCTCGCCTTTTTTCGTTGCTTTCTGCGACGAGAGTGGAATTGAATGTGTTTGGCTGGGCGAGTGTTCATAGTGAGAGCGGGGTGTACTCATTAATCATTTGATTACATGCAGATCTGTTGATTGAAGTGCAAATGTATCTGCGGCTGTGTGGGGTTGTGTGCATGGCGAACTGAATGAAATTGAGTTGTCACATCAAGTGTGCGCAACGAATTGTTCAAGGGGGACACAGATGCGCGTTGAATGAGTTTCATGGCATCGAAGTGTTCGTGGGGACGGAGATCAAAGTCTTCAGATGATCGGTGATTTTTCAATTTATAGAGAAATTCACTTCACGTTGTAGTCGTTGGCTGTCTATGCGTGGTGATGAGACATGATGTTTTCATCTAGCGATTTTTAAACCACTTTAACATGAAGTTACATGGTTGTTCTTCCACAGAGCACAAAGGTTTCATATGGTGTTCATTGCCATTGGATGGAAATCCATTTATTTGACACTGAGACAAGTTCTTGAGAGGTCCCGTATTGTAACTAATATCGTGCACATAAGGTCCTCATTGGACTGTGGCTAAGGCTTAGTTGAAGAAGAGGGAGAGAGAGTTAGGTTAATTTGAAGATGGTACAGCGCTATTAGTATTGAGAATGATGAGGGCTACTGCGGTATGTGCATCAATTATTATACAGTCGAACCACCACTTGCCACAATAAAAAAAATTCGAGTTATCAAGACTTCAAGTTAACAAGTAAAATACAAAATTTAAATAAATATTTATTTATCTTCGATATAACATATAAGACGTAGAACAACAGAATTATAGTTTAAAATAGTCTGTTGCACATGACTGATGAGCGGATTTTCTTATGCATGTACCAACGCTGACGCTCACGCGACGGATATAGTTACTCAACTTTTAACTTTTCTCTCACCTTCAGCGTCGACAATCCTCACTTTGAGCCATTGCAGGAGAATTGCAATTTTATGTTAAAGCTTGGGAGTTGGCACTCGTTGAAGCAACGTTTAAAATATATAAAAATATAAATGAATGCTTATAATAGAGTACTTTTAAATATATATTTAATTGTGCATAAATAAGCAAAACAACTTGAATTGTCAATTCAAACTTGATACATCATGATACAACATGTCAAATGAAATCAGCTGTGCGTTGAAGTATTCATTGTGCATCCCCTTGCGTCAGATACTTCAGCGTGTACGTATGCTCTGACACTACGCAAGTAAAGTATTCTATATGCCGGAGTCTTAATGAATTTGCAACCAATTCATTTGAAGGCGCTGGAATCCAATTATCCTCAACTATCGCTAAGTCTTTCCCTATTATATATCTGCCCCTGTCATCGGTATTGTCGAGCTGAGAAGATTCGGATTCACATCTAAATATCGCGACAATATCGTGAGCTGTGGGAAAAAAGGTAACAATTTCGACATCCACCTGCTGAAAATCTTCATACGTAACATCTCGTATATTTCTGGTATTTTTTTACGCTTTAAATTCCATCTGCAGTTGAATTTCTCCTTCATTCCTTTCGTTTTGGCCATTCAGTTCTGAAAATCAAAGGAATTTAAGCCTCTTCTAGCCCACACTCAGGGCACATTCCACCACACCACCACCACCCAAACCACCTTATGTCAGTCTTGTTGGGTCTCAATCTTGTGTCTCAGGACAGATCCTATAGATATATAGATATTCTACGCATTTTTTTTATATTCCACTGCAGAATTTGACTTAAATGCTGTTAAGATCGGTCTTCGATGAATCGTTACTCAAAGATAATATATAATATTGGTGACGCGACAGTCCGAGGCGGACCTGGGCCTAAATTCTCAGCAACAACTCGTGTTATGCGTGCGTGTTGTTCTTTCACGAGTGGATGGACACCATAATATCAACACAACAAGAGATCACAAGATTCATAAAAGTGAACACGTCGGCATTCGTATCTTAAGACGTTGTCAGCTCCTCAGTCTTCAGGTCATGAATTTACTCCTCCAATTATACTCAGGCAGTGTCATTTTAGGTTAAGAGTGACTGACTGCAGATAGCAATCATACTGCGGCTAATACAGACCCATTGTGATATCACAAGGATTGACTTACTCTCGAATTCGGATCCAGTTGGTATTTCTGACAGATCGGCCCCTACGCGTGAGCTAGCCAGAGATCTAAACGAGCAGAAGAGGCTTCTCAATGCCGCCAATTTGCCAAAGGCATTATACGGAAAACACACCTTGCAGCCGTCAGTGCCATTTGGGCACAGTCTGTTTATTAGCCCGATGAGCGTCCTAAATTATCGCGGAGAGGGTGGAACTGCTCTAGGTGTGAGGGAATAGGATGTACCAAACCTAGCGAGCTCTCGCATTACAATTTTCCGGCACCGATATGACGTGTATATTGAAGCTTAACCAGACAAAATACAGCTGTCAGCTAAGGTATGATATTATGCCAAAAGAGTTCAGGTAACATCCCCAACGGACTATACTTCTTCTTCTCCTTCTTCTTCTTCTTCTTCTTCTTCTTCTCCTTCTTCTTCTTTTTCTTCTTCTTCTTCCTGGACCTGGGCCTCATTCAGCAAGCCTCTCCAGCCGGCACGATCTTAAGCCAGCTGTTTCCAACTGCGCACCCCAAGTTTTTTGAGGTCCTACTCCACCTGGGTGCGCCATCAGTTCCGTGGGCGTCCTCCATGGTATTGTCCCACTGATTCAGAGTCGAAGACTCGAATACGGTCCCTTGTATTGATCTATCAAAAGACTTAGAAATTCAAGTCCCAGAAAGAGCGGGAGGGGGCAGTGGGCACATGTACAGGGATCTTAACTGGACAATCTGCACTGATGGCTCTAAGTTGGTCGGCTGAGTCGGTGCAGGTGCGTTATCAGAATCCCTGAACATCCGTAAAGCCTATATACTGCCCGGCAATTCTAGCGTGTTCCCAGCGGAACCATTTGAAGGTTGTCATATGACTTGATAGTCGAGCAGCCATCAAAGTTATTGCCTCCTTTGCTTCATATTCAAAAATAGTATAAGAATGTCGACCTGAGATAGCTTTGTCAGAGAGCCTGCTCATTTCCCTCATATGCGTTCCAGATCGCAGTGACATCCCATGAAGGCCGATGAACTTGCTAAGCAGGGATATGCCCTTCAGCGATCGCTGACAGAGGAGGTGGTCATCCCACAAGAAGCAGTTAATGCTAGATTTCTTTTAAACATTAAACCTTGGATAGGCCATACTGACGAACTGTGCAACATCAAGGAAAAAATATGGCCTGAATATTAAAGTCTTCATTTTGCACCTCTCTGGCTTGTTCTGGAGCCAGACAGTCAGCGCTTGGTAGTCCCCTCAGACTCACTTGATGCGAGTTCTGCGATGGATATTAAGGCAAAATTTTCGGTTGGATACAGAAATACATGGTGGCCAACATTACGAAATACATTCAATCTTAGAAAGATAAGCAGAATACAAAGATCTGCGTGCATTTGCATTACGGGTGCACCTCGCTCCACACATTCCGCCGCTATGCAAACAATGCTACAGCTACTTCCTATGGGCATTTACGGGAAGTTGGCGGCTACCAAGGCTGCGATCAGGTTGAGGGTATGCAACCGCTGGAGCAAAATGCGCAGTTAAGGTCGCATGGAAATAATCAAAAATGCGAACATCCCAAAGAGTACAGATTATATCGCGCCCGTTGTGGACTGGTATAAAATACCAAATAGAGAAGACTGAGCATCAGACGTAGTCTAGAAGTATACACAGACGGATCCTAAACGAAAGAAGGCACTGGACTAGGAGTCAGTCATCTAGCAGTCCGTCATCCCATTTTCCAACCACTGTAGTATGTTTCATCCGGAAGTAAAATATACCCAAGAAGCTGCCCGCTTACTGTCAATGAAGCCGATAGACGGGCTATCTATCGCCATTTACATAGGTAGTCAATGCTCTGGATGCACCCTCAATCCAATCTAAGATGGTCGAACCATTGGATTTTGCCTTAAGCATCTAAAAAGAAAATATTGTTCGAAAATAGTGCCTGATGCATACTCACGAGACTGCTGAAGACGATATCTTGACACTTACCTTAACATTGAACTGTTCGATGCTAGTTAGGACCTGAATTAACATTCCTTTCGAAAAACCTGTCTCACAGCGAGAGTTATGAGACACTTGCGAATGGTCTTAGAACTTTAATCTCCATTAAGCTTTATGCTTAATGCATAAATCATCTAAAAAGAAAATATTGTTCTGGCTGCGAACATAGTGCCTGACTCACGAGACTGCTGAAGACGATATCTTGTCACTTAGCTTTACATTGAACTGTTCGATGCTAGTTAGGACCTTTATAAAAACTCTCTCGCCTCACAGCGAGAGTTATGAGACACTTCCGGAGATGGTCTTAGAACCTTAAAGTCCACTAAGGAGCTTGGTCCTGTCCAACATAAATTTCACCTCCTAACCGAAATGTGTCATTTAAGAATCGTGTTTCAGTATTACATCCACTTTATATCTTCACATCCCCACGATGCAGAGCATCTGGTGCGCTCACGTTTGGTTCTGAGCAGTTTAAGAGGTCACATCCTCTGCCACGTGGAATCCGTCTCCCCATCGCCTGTTGAAGTGTGTCACTTCAGTCAGTCGAAGTACCTTTCCTCCTCACGTTCTGCACTCTCGCGATGGTCAAAGATGGGGCCGCTCCACATCTCCGTTGTGTTCCTGCGAAACGTTCAGTTCCGTCGTAGATTCGAACACGTCATCAAATTCAATTTTACGATTTCACGTCGCGTAATGTTTCGCTATCTACGTCCAATTGGCGATATATATTGCATTTCAAATTTGTTTTATTATTTCCTTCTTTTCTTCGTCATCCACCCATGCTCCCCCTCCGCACGCCTGCCACAGCCTCATGCGCTTTACTTTTGCCGTCACACGTGATACTCTCGATAGCCAGTCATCCGATGGATAGAAACGAGAAAGAAGGCAAAAATGATAATTGCCTTCAATGAGAGTAAAAATGAGTTTCAAAGCACATCAAGGTTAAATCTACTAGAACGCCACCGCCACACCGGCGAGTGGGGTGTTGAGGTGGAACAACACACACACTCCGTGTGCGGTGCCAGCTGTGTGTATTCGACATAATTATTTGCTCTCTTCTTAGATTCAAGCTTTACCATTGTTCCGTCGAGAGAGGGGAGTGGCTGAGGAGAATGTGTAATATTCTATTGACTTTGCTCCAATAAGACATCTCACATTCGCACGTTTCCAATCTGGTTTCTCAGACGTCTGGGGGTGGTGGGTGCAGAGTGGAGGGCGAGGAGCTTGTGTATGATCACAACCCATATGGTGGTGGCGACGAATATTGTCATCTATAGACTTGTGCACGTCCCGTAATGGTCGGACGATTAATCATGTTTTGTTATTATCCAAGGGACAAGCGGTTCTCTGCTCTGCTGCTGGTTTTGGTCGTGTTTTGCGAACGTTTTATGGAGTTTTATTAGCGAAAACAGATTGATTGTGGATGAAAATGATGTCGGTCAAGGAATCGATGTGACATGTATGGTCTGGAGACGAGCGGATTATTGCCAGACGTTCGTTTTTGATGATTTCTATAACAAGAAGCTGGCGAGTGTTACTTAGAGACTCCCAAGCGGGCTTGGGTGGCGGATGGGTAAGAGTGTTGTTATGCGAGCCGATAATAAGCCTAGATTGAATGAACGAGCCATGAGGAGTTCTGATGAATATTTCATGAGGTTCGGGCATATCGGGCGAGGATTCAAGTCCGCTGTTGTCGGCTTGGCATAACAGCTTGGTTGGCCTGAATTTATGTGGTTTTTAGTTCAGAATTAGAGTGTTTTAAATGGCAGAATATGACTTGTTCTTCATGTAGATTTACTTGGTATGGTGTAGTTCGTCATCAGTGAGTCTTATATTGAATCCGAAGTGTGTCATCAGTTTACTCTGAACTAGTGCGCATTATCGGCGACTAACTCTGTATTGTTCGTTCTCGAGAAGGAAATGCTTGATCATCTCCAAGATCAACCTCGTTTTTTGACACAATTTTATATTCTTTGGCTGTTCATTTTTGTTGGCGCTTTTTGATGAAAGTAAACATTCTAAGAGTTCACTTGCAGTCACCTTGGGAACATCTCAGTAAATGGAGTAATAAACTAATCAGTAAAAAATTACGACGAATGGTGCGATTTGATCCGATCTCGGGCAGATTTCGATGTTCCTTGTAGACATCTCTTCATTCATGGTCAGTCTGATATAGTCAATCAATTGTCCATAGGCTTGCTGTTTTACTTAAATCTTAAGCTGACATAGGTGGGTTTGTGGGCAGACAGGGATGAAGAATCCTTGCTGTCTCACTCGTGAGCTGCAGATGTTGTTGCATTACTCCTTACCAGCCCTCCAGAACCATTGACGAACCTGCACATAGATTTTAATGGTATTTTTGCAATATCTTGAAGGTCTTGGAAGAAGAATTGTCCCAGTGTTCTTTGCCTCAATGGGCAGAGACTGAGGCGTCGACAAAGGTATTGGGAACTGTCCTCAATTTACTCTTCGTCCCCACAGGTGTCGAGAGTAGGTCCTACATTTTTTGTTCATGGTATCTCGGGTGATCCTTGCAATTCTAACCCGACTCTGTACGTATAAATTTACCAGTCGTTCCCCGCAATTTCATACGCGTGAATATCGGTTATCACGTTCGGATAAATAATATAGTTTTCAAACAAATTTGATTACCATAAAAAAAGGTTGTAGTGAATCAATATTAAAAGATAGACATAAGCTGTCACGAACTTTTATAGGGGAACAATGCCATCATACATGCATTTGGCGTAACTTGAACCGATTACGCAAGCAACGGAAGCTCTCAAAAAGGAACTTTTTTGATCCATTTTTGCAACATTATTCATTTATACTTGATGCCAAAAGCCTTCCTCGATAAATAAGCTATGTAATAAGAAAAATTCTATTCATACCAGTAGTTCCTGAGATTGGCGCGTTCCACCAAAGAAATTCTTCGGCTTTATAATATTAGTACAGACTTAAGAAAGATCACTAGTGTGTGTTTGAACAGTTTGTCACGTGTTCGCGCCACAGCGAATTTTGTTCGTTCACATTGCCCTTTAAAGTGTTTATGTAACACCTTTTTAATTTGGTCCGATTGAGGAATGTCCTTGCAAAAATTCCGATTTACAGGCGGCAGTGAGGCAGTACTCCATAGTCCGACAATACCGTGCAAAACATTTTTCGAACTACCCCGGGTCCATGTACATAGTTACTAAGTTTTAATAATAACAAGCCGATGCGATACAGATTTCAAGTTGAAACATACATTTTTTAATTAAACAAAATGTGTTTGGGAGTATTTAAGAAAGACTCTATACCTCTGCTGCCCTAATGATTGAAAGCACTTACGTTTGATTGTTTGAACGTTGTTATTGTTTAGTGACACACAATGTAAATGACAATAATGGGAGCCCCCCACAACGACTACTGGAGAAGCTGTAGAGACGAGGCACTTGTCCAGCCCTTGCAAAAACTAGAAAAGATATACTAGAAAATAACCTTTACAGTAACCTAGAGGAAATGTCGCACTTAAACAAACAAAACATAGTTAAGTTTATCAGGAAAAGAAATTGGCTGTAAATCAGCACAGGAGTGGATTCGTCAAAATAGGTTACTAGAATACCATTAGGCGGTCTCCAGGTTTATTTTCTTTTCTTTAGCGTGGTCCCTTTGAATTAAAGAGGAGCCGTTGTAACGCACCATGAAGTCATAGCACAAAGGACCCAACCAGGATCTAAGTGGGCCACAATTGCTACAGTCGTGGCAATCACCCCAGCCTAACCTAATGACACACAATGAGCGACGCATGGCTGAATGATCAAGGAACGAAGCACGAAGGTTGAATGCTCTGATGATGTAGTCCTTGAGCGACGAACACTGTTGCTAGGTGGTGGAGCGACATCATTCGGCAATCGGTCTTGTTGCAATTTTTCATTGCCTGGCTGGCAATCATTTCATTTTCAACTTGGAATGATCTTAATAAATACATACAATATTGTGAAATCAGAACTGATCGCTCGAGAGATGATTCATCACGCGGTCGCTCGCGATAGCCTTCTTGGCCTTCACCCTTCAGTAGATCTTGCAGTCTCACTCTTCTTCATCTTCTGATGGCACCACATTCCTGGTCCTGTGACTCAGCCAAAAGGCCTCTCCGGCCGGCGGTCGCTCGTAGCCTTCTTGGCCTTCACTCCTCAGTAGATCCTGAAGTCTTCCTCTTCTTCATCTTCTGATGTCAACACAGTCCTGGTCCTGGCCTCAGCCAAAAGGCCTCTCCGGCCGGCGGTCGCTCGTAGAATCCTTGGCGTTCACCCTTCAGTAGATCTTGCAGTCTCACTCTTCTTCATCTTCTGATGGCACCACAGTCCTGGTCCTGTGCCTCAGCCAAAAGGTCTCTACGAGTGGAAGGGACCTACAGTTTATAGTCGACTCCGAACCGGCCAAGTTTGAGATGCTTTTTCTGGTCAGTTATTACTCTTTGATCATTGTCAGTGACTCGAAAGGGGTGGGACCGTGAAAAATTATGTTTGGTCGGACCGGCCGGAAATTGAACCCAGGCAGCGAGGCTAAGTTGCGTTGGAGTCGACGCACACGGCCACCATCAGCTTTACCATTACATCAAGAGTAAAAACTCATGCCGAGGGAATGCTTTTGGAAATGCGCTTCAAGAGCTGCCTGTTGACATCAAATCAACCACTGTTACGCGTCGCATGGCGATGTCAGCGCCTTTTGCAAGCGCTCCAAGATTAAACAACGCCCTTCGAAGATTAAGATCCTCCTGCAACACAAAAATCCCGGAAATGGTAAAAGAAGTTCCACAATTTTTACAAATACACCGTACCCACAATCAGGCGGAATCCTTGTCCCTTCCAAAATGTGATCGGCTTAGCCGTTGTGGCCAATAGACATCCCTATGGTTTACCGCTCCTTGTTTAATGACTCTAAGATTGCGACAAGATGTTGGCACATACCGCATGTTAAAGGGGGCCTTGATGTGAGTTGGTCTTTGATGTTTCACTTTTAGATTGATTTTTATAAAGCGGGATTAACTCAGGAACCACCATTTTCCGCGTTGTTTCTATATTCTACCTCACTCATTGGGATGCATTCAAAAGAACCGATTTAAAAAATAGTGACCTGCAATGAGTTCTTGAAAGAAGGCAATAAGGATATTATATCTTGATGCTTTGTTTTGAGACATAACTTGTATGTTGACCATATCCCACCAAAGTGTCGAATCCATCACCAACACGCTGTACCATCTCTCAAGACTTTGTATGACGGCAAGAAGGTAAAAGGAACGATACCATGTGCGCTAGTCCCGTACTTAGGTTGGTGTTTAGCTTCTAAAGAACACATTTTCCTTCAGAACGCGTCGATGTAAGTCACCTAAGTTTATAGGTCATCAGTCGTTCTCCCATTGAAGCACATAGGTTTTCTAGTCATTTCCTCCAATCCAATGACTTATCATTTCACTTCGCAACCGACAATTGATGACGGTTGATAACTCTTGCCTTTTTCTTAATAAACCCACCATTTATGCGTGGCATCTACAATCATTCACAAGTTAAAAGTCGATGTCAGTGCCTTTTGCAAGCAGTCCAAGATTAAACAACGCCCTTCGAAGATTTATACCCTCCTGCAACTCAGGCAGAATATTTAAACGAAACGATTTTTCTTCTTTTTCATGTGAAGCCACAGTCCGCGGTTGATAAGGTACTCAACCAACAAGTCCATCCAGTCAATCCGATTTCTTGTTAGTTCCAATTTCGTTGAGGTCGTTTCTTACCTCCACCAAATGCACCATGACCGTCCCCTGTAGTGTTGTTGGGCAAAAAGTACCCGAACCGGACCCAAATCATCGGGTCACTATACTTGAGCCGTTTTATCCAATCGACAGGATTCAATTGAGGGATTAATGGAAGGGCGCCATCAAGTATTGTTGAATGTCCATTTGCCAAGACATTGCTTTCTCTGGTCCTCATCAGATTTCCTTTGATTTTGCTTGCACTTTCAAAGTTGCTGGCCGTCAATGCTTCCAGCTAACGAACGGTTCCTTTAGCATGCTCCTTTATTTGCCAGTTCCGTCCTCATCATTTCCCCCACGTCCAGAGCAGAGTTCTTATTCAGTACAGAAAAAAAAAGCGTGGGCCACCCCATTCAGCCTTTAGGTCCTCCACTCCACCCCAAACCAATTTTCATTTGCCGTCCTATAATTGGATTTTCCCCAGGAAGTGTACCTCACGCCGTTTAATCAGAATTCATAGCTCCCTCCAAACAACAACCAATTCCACCCTCTCCCATCCCCCTCCATGCCCCCGTCCCATCCCTACCATCGAAAAGAGTAAAATAATCTTGTGTTGTTGTAAGAAAATTAAGAAAAATGCAAAAAATAAAAATGAAAATCAAAAATTTGTAACTGTGAACTTTTTGTTTGTTTTCCTGGAACTACAACGTGTTTTCTTGTTTTTCTTTTGTTTTTACTTCCAGTCAAGGAAATTGGCAACGGTCGTTCACCATTGCTGCAGGAGCCACTTTATGGAACTCGTCCTCAGCCATATAGTGAGTACCATTCCCAACAAAACAAAATTCCCCCCTTTACAACAACAACAAAATAAAACAAAAAATTAGTAAAACATGCTTTACACAACCTGTAATCCGTTATCTAGAGTTAGCCACAAGCAGGATTCGAATGCATTTCTGTGTCGGTTTTTTTCTCCTCTTTTTTTTTGGTTTTTGTTTTTTGCATGATCCCCTTTATCAGTTCTCATCGCGGCGAATTTCTCTTAATGAATTCACTTGTGTTTTGTTGGCCTGGAATGGAACCCCCCCTCCCGTTGGATGATTGCAATTCATAGTGCTCTTGTTGATAAAGAAGCAATATCCTTGTCAACGAAGTGCATCGAGACATAGCGAGTGCAACTCTTGCAAGTGCTCTAGGAGATGAAGGCACAACCAGCCAGCAAGACCAATGTTTTATTTAACATCCCTTCGACGACAAAAACTCTCTTGTGACGGTCTCGCAGGAATGGTATTATATCCTTTTTGCCTCAAGCAATCTATCTCTCTCTCTTTCTCTCTCCCTCTCTCTGTGTGACTCTGAGTTGGTGTTATATTTGGGGGTAAAATATCCTGAGGCTAAAAGCCCTTAAGGGGGCTATCCTGAATGTCTGTGTTTTGAGCAGAAGCAACCGACATCCACCCCTGCCACCAGGAGGAATCAATTCTCCATTTTCTGTGGCCTTCTGTGTGTGTGTGTGTGTGTGTCACCCGTAGGGACAGCGACTTTTGACAAAGATCGCTGTCATCAGCCCTGTCTTTGGAGGGAGAGGGTGCCATTAAGTGTTATGTACTCTCTCACACTCTGTCTGCCTCTCCTTAAAATGTACAACGAGTGGGAATGTCCTTAAAAGAACACTTTCAAATGTTCCTCTCTTGATTGCTTTGCTGTTTTTTTCGTCCCCCTTTAAAGATGTTTCCCTTCAAATGATGGTGATGAGGAATTCATCGTAATTTTGCACTCGGGAAGGACTCACCTTTTGTGTGTAACTGGGTGGTATACCATCATCGATGGTCGGCATGCCTTTCCTTCGTAACAAAATTTTAATCCAACGACGGTTTGAATGGGTTCAGAGGTGGTTGGCGCTGGCGACGATACCCCATGGACGAATATTTGTTTTATATTTTCGTTCGTCTACTATTTCGGGAATGCGTAACGTCGAGCGTCGAGATGTGAACAATTTAATTACGTTAAGTGCGATGGGGCGGTTCTAATTGAGCGTGTGTGTGTGGGTTCGAGGATGATTAAGAATTTATGAGGGAGTCGTTTGTGTTGGCGAGACGGGGTGGCCATGGGCGAGAGGCATTACTCATCGCATGGACACATGTAGTTGCCACCCTGGCCTTTGGTAGACAACTTAGAAGGGTCCATTGTGGTGCCAACCGGAAGTCTGTACAACTTTCATCCACCACGTTAAGAAAGAGAGATCAGAGATGACTCTGTGGTCTACTCTGTATTGTTGCCGAAGAAAGAAGCATTGAAACTTGTCGGGGTCATCCGGCCTTTGGGTTAAAGACTCGACTTAAGACTCTGATTGTTTGTTGGGTGATGCGTATACTTCATCACATTCCAAGCTTGAGCATAATGTCTTGGCTGGGGATTCAAACATTGTTAGCAAGACGTTGCTAAACCTCTTCTACAGCTGGAGCATTCGTTTGTCTAGTTTGTAGGCATTTTCGAAGCTTCCGAAACTGCTTCTTTTTTGTTTTTAGAAAATTCAGGCCACGAGATTGATGTTGGAGCCTCGTTCACAAGTTTGTAGGAAGTCTGCAACATTTGGAAGGAAATTTCCAGCAGACGGAATTTTCGGGCATTACAAGATCAAGCTTTATTCAAAGATGCAGCTAACTATTAGGGCATCGACAGAACTCTGTTGTTAGACATGGGTACTGGAAGGTACAAAATTCAGGCTTACAGACGAGGCAAAAAGCAGAAGTTCACGCCTTCTCTCAAGCCATGAAATGTTTGTTGGAGTCTTCACAACGATTTTAAAGAGTCAAGCTCCAAGCTAAGTGGAAGACTTGGACAAGTGATCTAGAGATGCACTAGTTCTAGATCTAGTAGCTAGAGCTTTATGAATACCGGCCATCGACTAGCCTTGTCTTAACGACTCCTGCACAGAATGTCTAAAATTCAATCATCACCATCATCATAATCATCAAACCCGCATGATCCACTAAAGAGGTCTAGATTTACCTTCATCCCAGAATCAGCACATACGGCCACAAACCTAGCAAGTGCGAGCTGGAGTTCCGTCTGGGAAGATGTGAGGATAACTAAGTCGTCTGCAAAAAGATGGTTTACCTTCAACTGTCCCAATATGAAACATTCATTGCCTCGGGCTGCGTTGCAACATCCAGTCCATAAAAACAATGAAAAGGAGAGGTGACAAGACGCACCCTTGGCGAAGTCCAACGCCTATGGTGGAAGGTGTTGATTTAGCTGATTAGTCTGAATGGCGCTCAAAGGAGGGCTCTTAATCCCATACGTCTACAGAACACTATAGAGTTAATCTCGATGATCTCGGTCATATGCCTTTTCCAAATCTACAAAACAGGTGTAGATGGGTTCGGCATTCTGCCAAGCCTGCTCAAGTCCCATTTTTAGAGTGAAAAGCTGGTCTTTTGTACTTCTCCGGGACGAAAGCCGCACTGTTCAACCCCCATCCTGGGCTTGACCATAAATCTAGATCGCGCTTCCCGGTGAGACTTTTTTTTCAACCTCTACAACCCATGCCGTGTAGGCAATGATACCGCGAACAGGGTAGATCTATTTTATTGAAGGGTTGGAGTTAAGGCAAAGACATACCACTTCCCTCATGAAAGATAAATCTTTTGTGAGCATCTCCCTATGGAAGATACGTTTCCTTAACCAGAATATTGCCGGACATTCACACATGATGGGCTTGGAAGTCTCGTCCTCTTCGAGGCAATGCCGACAAACCGTGCCTTGACACAGGTTTAGGTTGTTAAGGCGATATTTCAGCCCGCAGTGGCCGGAAAGAAAGCTTGTTAACAATCTTAAGCTACCCTTATTAAGATGGAGTATTCGTAAGGATTTATGCAGAAGTTGCCGAGACGAGGAAGAAGAGGAAAGTGTACAAAACCGCCTCTGCAACTGCCCGGCACTTGCCTCAGCTAGTAAAGCTACTCTTGGCTCCAACTTCTTCGATAATCTAAGCGAACTGAGAGAGACATAAATCAAATCGCTATTAGACTTCATCGACAGATCTGGCTGGCTGTCGCAATAACCACGTCGGCCCATTCCCCTTTTCTTTTCAGAAAAACCCCCGTGGCAGTACAATGGGCCTACTTCGGCCTAAGTGCATCTAAGCCAGTTACTACCTACCTACCTACCTAAGATGGAGTATTTCTTTATATGAATAAGGCTTGATTAATCCCTTCGACTGCCTAAGATCAAAACCATGTGTTCACTGGTGTGGAATGATTTCCCATTCGTTAATCAGAGTGCTGAACGGTTCTGGGCCGATGAGCGCTGATTCAGAGCCAGCTCTCGCGAGCTCATCTGCAGATTCATTGCCTTCAATCCCTCTATGCCCAGGCAAATTTTACTTTGTTGTGTCTGGCAAAGAATTACAGGGCGTCATAGCAACACTTGACTCTTTTGGAGTCCAGTAGATTGGACGAAAGTGTCTTTACTGCTGCGTGACTATCTGAGAATGTTTGTATTGTTGCGCCCTGATTTCGGCTTGGAATACTGTGGGACTCGACCCCATTGGGACTGAAATCCTTGTGTTGTGTCCGAAGACTGCTGACCCCACCCTAGAATCCATCTTTGATCCGTCTGTGTACCAAACCGGACTTCGAGGGCTTAGTGTTGGGATACCATTGGTCCACTTGCCTATGTCGACTTCAAAAAGCCTCCCAAAACAATGTTGCCAGACCTTGGTATACGGCATTGTACAAAACATGTCTCTATTAGGGATTGAGTTGAGTAAAATGGTTTGTAATTGTAGCCTAGCTGCAGTTTAATAGCGTATCTGGCAGCGATCTTCCTTGCGAAGATCGGTAGGGGAGTTAGCCCGGCTATGGCTTCTAGAGCTGCTGTGGGGCAGGTGCGCATGGCATCTGTTATTCCAAGACAGGCAATTCGTTGCATCTTCTGCATCTTGCCGTTGACTGTTGGAGTGTTTTTGGCCACCAGACGATGGCCGCATTGCGAACAACCAATGAATAGTTTTGGGAGAAAGACCCCAAGTCCTGCCGTATAGACGTCTACTGGCCCATAGTGGTCTAGTAGGATTTGGACGAAAGTGCATAAGAAGGATATGCCCCTGTAGTGGGAGCAGTCTCTTTTGTCCCCCTTCTTAAAAAGAGAGTGACAATCACACCGAGTTTTCCAATCCCCAAGTGTCTTACCGCTTTCCTTTTAATGATATGAGGTAGCTATTAGACTCTTTACCCATTGCCTTAAGCATTTCGATCCTCCAGATAATTCAGAAAGCAATCTAGAGGGTACAAATGTTATGAAAATGAGTCTTCAGCTGTTTGAATGTGCAGTGAACAGTATAATAGCGGCTTTTGCCTGGTTTCTCAATTCTCTTGCCGATCTCTCAGTCGCCTTCGCTAATTCCTCGGTTTAACAAGTATAAGCATAGACGGCGTGCTGCAAGCTTGGAGACTGCTGCGTTTAAGAGTCGTCCTTGCAGAAAACTATGTGGTTGCTGAGTCTTCATCGCTAGAAGCATTGGCATTTATCTCTCTCGCATTATATCGCTAGAAGCATTGGCATTTATATCCCATCTGGTCACTTTTTGGACAGGTTCAAGTTTGTACTTTCAACAACGCGGACACTCGATGTGCATCTGGTGAAGAGACCCATTCATAGAAAGAGAAGACTGTCATTGAAAGCTTTGCAAGTTGTCGTCGATATGTATCTTCATCGCTCTGGTCTTAAATGAAAGTGGCTTTATTTCTGCTTATCCAGATGAGCTTGCCTCCTGTATGGCTTCAAGATTTCCTTTGGTTGCTTAGAGCAGCTTTCAGATACCACATCGCATGTATTGGTGCAAATAACAACCACATGACGGTGACTATTTAGCGAATAGGTTCAAGGTTGCGATGCTGGGCAAGCTCCAAGATTAGTGGATTTACTTTAAGAAAGATTCGACGAACCATTTAGGTCTTGCTCATATTGACACACTTTTGTGCGCAACATAGGTCTTCCTATTCTTCATGGAATTAGAGAACTTTTCGTTCTTCCCTTCGGCTCGGAGCGCCTGTGGGATGGCGTACAAAAGGACGAATGAGTTGGAGCACATAAATGAAAAAGAACCCCAACCGACTTGGTGTACGAAACTGCGACTTAATGAGGCCTAGGTCTGGAAAGGCCCCGTGCTACATGAAGATGAAGAATGTCGTTCTTCAAGGTTCAACCGGCAACCCTTGATTTGAGAAGAAGACCACTTCTGGTGACATCCACAGCACAAGTCACAACTACAAGGAGCACCGAAAGGGAAATAGGAACAGGGAGATAACAAATTGTCGCGATGATTGCGCACATCCGTTGTTGGTGGGGAACCTTGTGGTCGTTGAACAAGCAAGCCAAGTCTGAAATGCATCCCCGGCGGTGTTGACATTCGTGATCGCCCACAAAATCTTACCAAAACTGAGGAACCACTAGTTGTTTTTAGGCTTCTTCGTAAGAATTCTCCCGAGTTGTCGGATCTTTCCCACATTCATGTTAGTCTCCTTGAGCAGATGACTCCCTTCTGGCAATTCGATGCCCGTCGCGACCACCCTCCTTAAACAACGCCACTTAAGCTCATCTCCCCAGTGGCAGATTTCGAAGTATTTCAGCCATCCTCCTCACCTTTTGTGCGTTTTCTCGTCGAGCGAAGTATGGATTCATTTCCATTTCCTCCTGCACTCAAAGTAATCACATCTTACCCCCCCGCTCCGCTCGGCAATTCAAACTTAAATATTCTTTTTAATTAACGTTAACGATACACACTCTTGCCTTGGCTCGGCTAGGCAAGTTGTGGGCGGCCGCGTCTGCGACTGAGACAGTGACTATCTCCTCTTAAGCATTGTTGTTTCAAATGTAAGGCAAATCGAGTCCTTTTATGCTCTCGCCTCACAAAGGACACTCATTCCTTCCTCTGTGTCTATCTCAGAAGACACACCGCGCAGACACGGGAATACAAGAGAAAATTACGAGAAAAGAAAAAAAAACGAGGGAAGAAAAATGAAAACGTACGCAGTGAAAAGTTTTAATTGACTTCTTTTCATTTTCAATTGAAATGGATAAAGTTTCACGCTCTACTACTACTACTGCCGCTGCTGTTGCTGCTGCTGATGCTTCGGCTACGGCAGGGTATTCCCCCCGTCCTCCCCATCCCTGTGGTGCGGCAACAACAATGAACAATATTTACACAAGTGGAAAGACGATAAAAGTAATAATACCGTGGACGACGGTATAGCCTTTTATTGATTCGAACAAGGACATGACTGCAAATGGTCATCATTTCATTTGCTCTGGTGGCTATAGATTTGTTCTGATGGCTAGAGGGGGGTGGATGAAAGAGCCAGAAAGAGGGAAAAGAGTTCGGGTTTAAAAGCTTAAAGTGAAGAGTGGCGTCTCTAATGAAGGTCTGGTCTGTTTTGTGTTCGTTTGAATGTCTTTTTCGTTTTCGGAAGATATCTTGTTTTTAACATTAAGTGTGGAGCTAGTGCTGGTGGGTGGTGTGGTGTTGAATGAAATGGGGTAGATCTTGTCCAGGGATGAAGAACAGTGGCAGGATTTGGTGTCAAACAAGGTTATTTGGATTGAATTCGACTCCAAGCTGAGGAGGGTATCATTTGTCCTCCGTTGAACTGAAACATGTTAAGAATCAGATTTCCTTTAAACAGAACTTGAGTCTGGATTTAGATAAAATATCCGAATCAGACGGATGCTTTCATCTCAGATGACTGAAAAACGCTTTTAACAGAGGGTTAGGAAATGATTAACGCTCCGAACAACGAAATGTTTGAAAACAAAAAAACAACCCTCAGTCGACACATTTGTGTGTTCGGTTACATATCTTCGATGATGCGTGACTAAGGAAGGGTCTAAAGAAGCTATTCTTCCGTTCTCCAGAGAGCCATGGTTGCTTTAAGTGGTTACCCGATTTGGCTCGAACATCATCAGTCATATACATATCAACGCCAGTAATATCGGATATGGCAGGCCCAGGGGTTACTCATACACACACCCCAACAGATAAGGATGGCATACTCCCAAATGACGATGCGGTCATACGATCGCTAACTGGAACGATCGTTAAACAAATAGTAAATCGACTTGAGCTCGGACGGGATGGTATGCGATAGTAAAAGGGACTAACCACTTGAGCTCACAGTGCGATAACGACCGATCATTAAGGGGCTGCAAGAATCGTGGCAGTCTCCAGTTCGACGAGAACATGTCAAGTTCTCCCTAGTGTTTTGCGAGTGTGTTCTTTCACTTCTCTCCTTTCGTTTTTATTTATATTTTGGATACCACATCCAATCGAATATAAATATATAATTCGCGCCTTTTTGATACTACACCTCGTAGACCTGGTTACCCTAAATTCAGCCTGTGGAGCTTAGGAATTTGATAATGTATCCCGGTGAGATCACTAAAGGAGGTTTTGCCAAACGCGATATATCTTTGTTTGACTAGTGCCGGACAATCACAGAGAAAGTGAGGCAGACTTTCCTCTGAGTGGGTGTCGAGGCAACTGCGACAGTGTGAGTTGAGCGGTATTCCGAGTCTAGCAACGTCCCGCGTTTACATCCACGACTCTAGCTATTTCGGAGCGATTTCTATTGAGGAGGTCATCTGTCCTTCTTTTCGTGCAGGAGGGCTAGGTTTCCTACAGAATTTGTAGTTGGATGACATAATCCACCTCACCTTCTACTAGTTAAGGACTGGAAGTGTTGGTAGATGATGTATTTGATTTGGTTGATTGAGGCGCCCATCAGCTCAGTGCCAGAAGCTTCTTGCTTATCCTGTTCATCGGCAATCTGTTCCCTCTATGTTGCTATGGCATGGAACCCAGAGGAGAGTGATATTGGACCTGGCACTGGCCTGTTTGAGTTCTTCTTGCACCGTTGGACCAATTAAGAGTAAGTGGTTATCGCCGCGGCTCTACCGAAGTTTACACGCTTCTCTGATCGCTAGTACTTCAGCCTGGAAGATACTCGAGTGGTCTGGGAGGCGGTAACTGGTGCATATTGAAATTCGCCGGAAGACCGCCGAGACTACGCCGTGGTCTAGCTGAGATCCATCAGTGTAGATCAGGAATTAATATTCTGAGGCGAGTAATTGAGTTTTCCAGCCCTCTCTGGATGGAAATCGGCATTGTGCCGAGTTATCTCATTCCATGGTTGGGGTAATGTACTCCGTGAGAGGTGGGATAGGTGCTCAGGCAGGAGTTGCTGAGCAGGCCATACGGTCTCGTCGACCGTCGTAGAGAGAGAAGCTCTCTAATGGTGCTGCACGTGGCTATTTAGTTGATGTAAAGGTCCAGAGCAAGGAGGTGTAGGAACACGTTCAATGCTTCGCTGGGGCATGATCTCATCGTCCCGGAGGTTCCGACTCCTGCCGATCTCAGGACTTTGAGATTGGCTGAGAACCATACACATTGTGCTTTTTTTCTATAGTTGTATATAGCGTTGGAGCTGGATTTCCTATTTATCTCCTTGTATATTAGGTTAGGTTAGGTTGAAGTAGCTGACTGCTGCGCAGAAAGGCAGCAGCCACACCTAGACCAACAAAGGCTCACTGTGTTACCACTCGTATCTATGAACGCCTATTCCACTTCGTGCTTTTGATAAAGCGAAGCAAATGGCTGATCCTTATGCTGCTTAGTTCAGCCAGGTTATCAAAGTAGAAGGTATCCAGGAGTCTAAATATGCTGGATGAGAGATCACTGCAGCTACACAGTCGCTGTAAGGAAGGTTTGGCCATGAGGCGTGAGTTCCAATGGCCCTGTTACAACGGCAAAGAGAGTTCTAAGATTCAGCATGATCGGTCTAATCAGGTTAAGTGATTATTTAAGGTTGATCGTAGGCCAGAATTATTTGGTGCCAGCTGCTCATCTGCGATCCATTTGAGCAAGTGTTTCTATTTTTAGCAGATGTTTTATAGTAGCAATAGGCATGGACGGTAGGTCGCCACACGGAAAGAGTACAGGGATTGTGTATTTCATATCGACTTCGTCCGATACGCAATTCTCTGGAATGTCACCGGGTACCAGCACCGACATAAGATGTATGTTAAGATGCTAGGCCAAGGTAAGTCTGGGATTTCAAAGTGACTGAGTTCAGAGATTTGATCGCTGGATTTCGGAACAGATGAAGGTATCTGTGCTTAGGTTTTAATTGTTGTTTAACCAGGACGGGGCGTCGATATTCGCTAAAGTTTCAACCTGAAAGATTTTGATAATCGGAATGATAGCTGGAGGAATAGACGTCGGCACCCATACCTGTATCCATCTACGAGGTTTCGCTGTGGCGCCTCCAGCGTCTGGTGTTCAGACTCCTAGTAAGATCTGGGGCGGATGTTGGTTGAGAAGTTCTTCGCAAAGAGCAGTAGTGAGGTCTGTATTTGTGGTACCCGCGGAGGATCGTTAAATGTCCAGACCGATGAACTCGGAGTCGGCATTAAACTGTGGGTCAATAGCATGCACAACACGAGTGGTTGCTGAGAGGCTAGGTCCAGGTCCGCCTCGGACTTTCGCGCCACCAATATTATTATTATAAGTAACGACTATGTATTTGAAAATAACTTATCCTTGTATTTCCTTGCGTTTCTTTTGCTGCATTTGTTTGCGCATGCTTTGAATGAATTCTAGAGTTTGTGATATGGAGGGACATTTCTAAGCAAAGTTGCTTTTTAAGAAATTCGCAACCCTTATTAAGAAAAAGCTTGTCGCAAAGTGCGATTTAAGGTGGTTTTTAACTTCCAGAGAGTCCTCTAAAGGAATGTAAAATAAAAGAAAAATCTTGCGCCTAAGTTCTGAAAAAAAAAAATTGTTCGAGTCATCGAACAGAGATTTGGTTGTAGCACTAGCACTGCGCTAAGACCTGAAGAGTGTCAGGGCCTAGCTTCTGCAACAACCACTCGTGGTGTTCTCTCTAACGATTGGAAGGGATCTTCAATTTTATGCCGACTCTGAACGGCCAAGTCTTGAGAAGCTTTTCATAGACAGTTATTACTCTTTGAACATTGTTAGTGACTTAGAAGAGGTGAGGCTTTGAAAAATGATCTTGGTCGTACCGGGAATCGAAACCAAGCAACGCGGTCTAGTTGCGTAGGGGTCTACGTACAAACCCACAACGTCCAGGCCACCACAATGTGTATAATAAGAATAGCCAGAGGAGACAGGGTCAATTTCCTAATGAAAAACTGGTAAATGTCACGCTTCCGTGCTACAATTGAAGGGATTTCCATGTACTTTGGGGATCAAAGTAGTCGGAGTAATTCTGTGCCGAAGACAGATCTTAATACTTAGTAGATGGATGAGTGTCTTGTCTTGTGTAGTTTACGTCCCAAACTTTGGCATGGAATCGCTAACCATTGCCTGTGCAAATATACGATTAATGCTTGGACCAAAATATTATTTCTTCCATCATGTTAGAAATTTTCTTGGAAATACATTTTCTGTGAATAATTGTCAAAAAGTGAGAAGTTGAGTGTCATGATCTAATTGTTACCCTGCGCATGGATTCCCTTCATGTGAAATCAATACCTCGAGTGCGGAAGGGGATCAATTTATCTGCACAATCTGTGTTTCGACTTAATCATGTCTGTTCCTTGTCCCATTATGCGCTCTGTTTGAAATCAGGCAATGCCCGTGTCGAACTTCACGAGGCCTGATCCCCCAAGGCCTTACCAAACTTAACTGCGCCATTGTTTCGTCGGTATAGATCGGAGTTTAGCCTCCTCCTCTAATTCTAGCGATTTTACATTCGATTGTATATTCTCTCTCTCTCTCTGCAAGTCCCTCGTGTAGAAGAAAGTGAACTTGACCCCACAAAACCCCTCCTCGAGTGCCTACATCCTGTTGCACATCGCCCAATTGAACGAAGTAAAGGACAAGCGGTCAAATCAATTCGAAACAAGCGCCTACTCGACGATTGCTTCCATTCCACATAACACGGAATTCCGTAGTAAACAAAGCCATTCCCCCGCCCCCACTGATCACAAAACACCTTCGTGTTCCACCAGTCGACCCGAAAGACTGTAACTCACTCCCCCACTTGCTCACTTTCATTTGAAATGAAAATCCAGTCAAACTGGTTAGAGCACTCCGTTTCGGCTCTCAACTTGACAAGACCGAGAATCAATTCAAGCGGAACGCAACCTCCTCGCAGCGCCGAGCGAAAGAGAAACTCTCTCTACCAGTGGTAGCAGCACCTACCACCATCTATTATCTGCTAATCGTCCTACTTATGGCCAGAAAAACCCTTTCCTTCTTTGCACACACAATCACCGGCGGCAGCTGCATACGAACGCGTCTTGATTAGGTTCACGCCACACGCTTATCCCACCGGCCTCCTTGCCCCCACCGTCACACACCTTCACCCATTAGCCGTAGCAAAACGAAGTCAAGTACAGCAATTTATTTGTATCCATCGCCGTGTAGTGTGTATCTGTGCTTGAAAATCGGCCCGTAATTGATCTGAAAGTGCGCGCACATTCGGCCACACCGTTGCATATCCATCTAAAGCATTCCAATCCGCAGCAGATACCCACATTCGGTTGTAGTTTGTTATTTTGTTTCTTGATTAGAATATCTAATAGATACAAAAGCTTGCCTTGGGGGCTATCTCTCTCGGCTACTACCTGCATGGCGATGTTCAGTGGTTTTCAGTGGTTTTCAGCGGGTTCAGCGGTTTCAACCACCTCCTGGCCTCATTTTCGTTCTTGGCTTGTTGCTAATGCGCATAGATACACATTGACGTGTACGGATACATGTACTGTGAGTACGTTTGCTGCCACACAATTGATGAGTGGATTCCGTTTTTCCACACTTTTAGGCACGTTAGCTAGCGGTGGGGATAGGGGGGCAGCGCATGCCTTGATTCGTAATGAATGTCACGTATCTGCAAGTGGAGAGAGGTGGTTGGTTAGTTGTGTTCGTAAATGCCTGGCAAGTGTTGGCTCATTCCATTTGCCACTGAATTACGAGCGGTATTGTGGAGTGCGACGAGGAGTGGAGTGGAAGCCAGGAGGAGAGAGAAAATTGTTTTTGGTCGGAAGATCGAAAATCAATTTCCCCCCCATTGATGTGGTCTAAGTCTTGTTAGTCCTTTCAGCAGATTTCCCCCTTCCCCGCGGTCTCATGCGACAGGACTGGCTCTGTGAAAGGGGATCTTCTCGCGATGTGGCAGACCATTTGCGCATTTATGACCGTGATTTGCCTGAAGACAGACAATGGCTCTCTGTTGAGGACCTTCGAGATCTTCTAATTCGAGTGCTCTTTCATGCCTGGTTTCATCCCTGTATCAGGAGTGTCCTTCTGATTGGGTGCCTCATTTAATATGCTAAATGGGTGTCAGAGAAGAACAAAAAAACGGGGCAAAGATGAGACATTCACAAATGGCCTGATGTGACTGATGGACACTGTGATGACTCTGGCATGTCTCTATGATGCTTCTGCTGTCATCAAGAAGTAAAGAGAGACAAATCAATCGACCGGCTGGTGATGGTGATTGCATGAGATTAGACGCGTTGATGGAGTGTGATTGAGGGACATTTAGATAATGACTGCGTTTGCATATCGATGGCTGCTGATGTGATGTCTCTAATGACCTCGCGTTTGGCCATCCAATCACGTCAAGAATTCATTCATTTTCTGAACGAAATCTATTCTGTCGCGAATTAATGATTCTGGCGTTCCCTTTGGCTTGACGAATTTGGTCTGTAGACAACTCAATTAAGTTGACCGTTCGATGAATTCAACTCTGGTCAAAATTTTGAGCAAAGTCATACTTTAGTTGTAACCTAAATTTAACTGTCAATAACACCGAATCTTTTTCATAATCTTCACTCCCTGAGTTTGTTCTCTTAATGCTTATCCAAGCTGTTGCTCTGGAACTAATCCAAATTGCCGCCTTTGCCACAACTCGGCCAATGACTCCAGATTTGATTCAACATGTTGGCCACAATTTTTCTGGTTCAAATGGGCGTAGACTTGTCCGTCTTTTTAGCTCAAACTTTTCCCTGCTCTTCACCTTCATTCTCATAGCTGTGTCACATGTGACTGTGAGAAGTTTGTACTGTCTTAGTCATTTTACGTGACAATTCGGTGACTAATTGTATACAAATTTGTCACCGTGAAATGTGAGAATGTCATCCTTATTCCCTAAATCGTGTCACATGCCACTGTGACAAATTTGTACTGTCTTAGTCACCTTGCGTGACATTTTGGTGACTGATTGGGCCCAAATTTGTCAGTAAAATGTGTAAAAAATCGTCTTTATCCTCTAAGTAGTGTCACATGTCACTGTGACAAATTTGTACTGTCTTAGTCACCTTGTGTGACATTTTGGTGACTGATTGGGCCCAAAATTGGCAGTAAAATGTGTAAAAAATCGTCTTTATCCTCTAAGTTGTGTCACATGTCACTGTGACAAATTTGTACTGCCCTTTTCACTTTATGTGACACTTCGGTGACTAATTGTGTACAAATTTGTCACAGTGACCACAGTTTTTCTGATTCCAATTCCGACCAAAGATGATGAATTCGACTCTCAACTCTGGACTAGAGCTTAAGCCTAAGCCAAACCCATGAGCAAAGTTGGATCAGCGTCAATCATGATTCCGGTTCCGGCACTGATCCAAATCTTGCGGAAAAACGCGATTTTGGCTATTGGCTGCATGAAGTTTGAAGTTGTTTTTCAATCGTTGACAACCGCTTAGCTTATGTCATCTCTTATATAGAATCTGGTCATATTTTCAAGTTTGTGCCAAAATTTGGTAATTTTTTCCGGAGTTTCCAACCAATTTTAGACGAAACTTTTAACCCCCTATAGAAAGTCAAAGCTATGATGAGAAACTAATCAAGTCAAAGGTCATATCCACAAATCTGGGAACCTGGTCCTGCTCCAAATTTCCTTCACAACTTCTACTCTAACTCGAATTTTGGTCAGATAGCCTTCAACTTTTAGCCGATAGCTGCGTCAACTCTGCGTGTAGTTCGAATTTTCACAATATCTACCTTATGTCGTCTCATAAGCCTCATGCACTATGGGCACACCCTTTTCAATTGAAAAAAGTTTCTTCTTTATTCACTTAGTGGCCTCCCTTCGGCGTATGCCTTCCGTTCAACCAACAAGTCTCTTGATCTGCTCGTAAAAGATGCATGTATGGCTGGCAACGCATCCCTTCAGCGTGATGCACACCCTTTCATCGCTCTGATGTCATTTGATCAGGCTCATAAAATGCTAACAATCCCCATTCCCACCATCTGCCTCGCCTGCCAACGCACCCCCATTCAGTCATCAAAGAGTCCAACCATCCAAACAAAGGATAAATCGAATGCCACCACGTCAAGAGTTGATCCCCCTTGCTGCCATCCAATGAATCTGTGCAATGGCGAAATACATTTGAAGGGATTATCTGTTTTTAATTGCCACGGATTATGGCAGTGGGCGGGAGCTGCTGCTGACTGAATGCCATTCGCAGAGCTGTACACTGCGCCTGAACAGGATTAAATCTGTCACTGGAAAGGAATGAGACACTTTGTTTGATAGGCTTTATTATGTACCCTGCTCCCTTTTTTTTTGCAATCTTCGCTCGGAGGCATGTCAACCTCCACTGAACGCCCACCATGCGCGCCCCATCGACTGTCGGCAGGCAGGTTAATCAAAACTCTCATCCATTTCAATTACGTATTCCGGTCAGGGAGTTGTTCTACAAATTAATTACGAGCCCCTGCGCAGTGAGGTGAAATCTAATTTGCCGGCACCCCCTTCCGTAAAACTTAATCACCTCCATTTCGAATTTCAACTAATTTAAGAAAACGAAACTGGAAAAGAACATCTCCCGAACAAATAATTAAACTTTTCGCAGTAATGTTCAGTTACCCACACTCCCGCCGGCCCGGCCACTGTGGGAGAGGGAATGGAAAACTCCAGACGTCCAGTCGACTGCTTGTCGGTGCAGACTAGGTGCTCATTGAGTATGCAAACGACATAAGTGGACCGGCAACGGTGCGGCTGGCGAGCGAGCGAGCGTACTACGTCGGGCTGTGCCTGTGCCCCTGCGTGCTGGCTGTCATTTAATGTCTGGTGTCAAACACATCGTTAAAAAGGCTGTTTGGGGGCTTTTCCAGCAGTTTCCGGCCGATCGCATGTGTGCCATCGAAGTGCTAAAGACTCTGATGTCCGGTGTCCGATGGCGGCGGGTTCAGGTTCGAGCTCTCTCCGTCTGTCGTTTAGATCTTTGAAGTCGAGATTGGAAATAGTTAATAGGCCATAAAAGACGATATTTCCAGTTCTCCTTTGGGGCATGGTGATGTGCGCCATCACCAGTTAAGTGATCGTCTATGGTAGTTAAGACATTCGAACCTCATTGAAGCGTAAAGGATGGTGCGCCTCTGAGAAACTTTCAAATGACGATTCATTGACTCTGTCAATAAGTCTAAATTTGGTGCACATTTTGTTGGTGATGGCGTCAACCCATTTCACCTCACCAACCATCGCCTGTACTTTGAGTCCGATGCGAATTCCGGACACGGTCTTATTTCTTCTAACAGCCCTAAGTCTTATATATTTTTGGTTATAGCGTCGACACGGGCAGTATGTCTGGAGCCTATAAACAATTTTTAAAATGAAGGCTCGTTGTCAGCTTCTGAGTTGATGATCTTCATTGTGTCATACTCATTCAAGATGGACTTCTATCGATGGCTGCTTGAACAAAACTCCAACTGCAGCAAGGGAATTGTTTTTCAGGTCGTTCTATTCAAAACTGCTAGGAAATCTTTAAGCTAATCTAACAGAGTGTCTGAAAATGTTTCGTCAACAAATTTGGCCATTTTTTTGGGAGGAAACTGCGCCGAACCTGTTCAAAAAGACTACCAACAAAGGCATTCACTGTATAATTTTTTATAATTTTTGTGTAGTTTTTGAAAGCAAAGAATAGAGGCTCAACTTTCATACTTTGTAACACTGCTAAAAAGAAGAGCAGACAACAATGACACAAAGGCCAAATCTTGAGTCAGATGCTCTGAAAATGTCACCAACTTTCTCAGAATTTTGACTATCATTTTAGTTCTCCTACATAATTAGTTAAAAAAAGGATATTTTATGAACATGGGTTCAAGTGTCAGAAAGCCATCAATACTTGGCCCCCAGGATATGCGATCGAAGCCTTTATCTAAAGTATCTGGTCCCTACGATTTTCGGAAAGAATTCTTATTTTAGTGCCATAAAATGTTCAGAAAAAGACAAGATCAGACTTAGCTTCTGCTTCAGTTAACGACTAGAAATGACGAATGTGCCAAAGATGCTTATTCTTCATTTCAGACTGTTCATACGCACTTACAACTTGTCTTTCAGTTTCATGTTAAGTGAACTATTAGGTAGATAGGTAGATAGGTGCATGGGTGTCCTTACGGCCGTAGCTCACTTAGACCAACAAGATAGATCCATTGCGTCCTTAATAAAGATAAAGCCGTACTACTAACTACCGTGAGACCTTCTTTCATTACACTAAAACCATCGTGCTTCGATTGAGAACTTCAGAAGGCTGTTAAAATTTACCCCACACAGGTCTTCCAGCTCCGCAAAGAAGTGTTTACTGCTTTCTTTTCCTTGCCAGGGCTGGACGCTCGCATAGCAGATGTTGGATAGATTCTATTTCTTCTTCATCATCATCTTCTTCTTCTTCTGGGGGCGCTACAGTCCGGGGTGGACCTGGGCCTCAACCAGTAAGCCTCTCCGGCCGGCACGATCTCTAGCCAGCTGTCTCCAACTGCGCACACCAATCTGATGGAGGTCCTTCTCCCCCTGGGTGCGCCATCGGCCACTGGTTCGGAGTCGAAGACTTCTTCCTCATCTGTGCAGCTTCTGCAAAAGTCGTTGTATGGTATGTTCAGTCGCGGTGCATGCGTGCATATAGCACAGTTTCCGGTAATGACTCCTATTAGCTTCGCACGTTTTTTCGACAAAATTGAATGGTTAGTCTCTTTTTGCCCAGCGCCGACCATAGGACCCTTGCCATTGCTCTGATATCCAGTCTAAACCGACTAGTTTTTATTCTATTCAGGGCTTCTTCTTCCAGTTTTCTACGTACAGAGCTTAGCGGCGCGCGTAAGGAATTGCCCGGGATTCTCCAAGCTGGGATCCATTCATCGCGAGACTGTCCGCTCTTTCGTTTCTTTGGACGCCAGTATGCCCTGGTACCCTGCATAGGGTCACCCTGTTCACCAAGGAAGTATCGCTGACGCTTTGTCTGCATAACCTGACAATTTTTGATGTCATAATGTCCGACGCTATGGTTTTTGCTGCCTCTTGGCTGTCGGAGTAGATATAAAATTGTTTTGTTGGTTATGTTGCGCTCTCTTAATGCGATTACTGGCTCGTGCAGTCGTCTGTTAATGCCTGGGATTTTTTGAATAGGCCACAGTAAACGCCCACGCCTTTACTGGCATCCGTTTTTAAGACGTCGGTGTACAGGGGAAGTTCCCCTTCTGCTGCTACCAGTTGCTCTTCCCGGCCTGGGATACGCTGTAGGAAGGTCTTTTCCGAAGCTAGTGTTTGTGACAGGTAGTCCGTTTGATTTATATGTTGTGGCGCTGTCCAGCATTTAAGTATGGAGGCATGACCGTATGGTTTGTGCCTCCAGGGAACGGCTTCTCTGAGCCTCAGAGCAGATGAGACTGCACTGCTGCTACAGAAAAGGTAGAGGGGTGAAGGAATAAGATGTCTTCAAGTGCTGCCGTCGGTGTTGTTCTGAGACCACCTCTTATTCCTAGGCATGCCGATCTTTGTACCCTGGTTAGTTGCTTTTGGAGATATTTCTTCTCTAGCGCTTTCCACCATACCAGAGACCCGGATGTTAAGAAGGGTCTCACAATTATGGTGTATAGCCTGTATATCACCCGTGGTTTGAGACCCCACGTTTTGTCAAAAGCACGTTTGGACGTATAAAACGCCACATACGCCTTTTTTATGCGGTCTTCCATATTAGCCTCTGAGGGTTGTTCTTCTTAAAAGATTCCTTTTTTAGAGCTCCCTTTGCTAAAAACGTTGGGAGGATCTTCATATTTTAATATGGAAAAATTCTGTTGACCGCCATTTTAATATAAAATCACGTCATATGTCCCATTTATTGCGTTCCGTCTATATTAATTTCGCGTAGTGTAGAACAGCAAAAGTGATTGCTGCAGAAGTTACGCTCAGGTCCCACCTCGGATCCCGGACATGATCCATATTATTTTTATTATAAATGTCGACAAGGGACCCAGCTAACTGGCTATTCAGTGGACTCCCCCTAAGTCGAATCGTGTTTGGCATGTTGTCAACGTTCTTCCATTAATCTTGTACCACGACATTCCACGAAACCAAGGTTTTGAAACTCACGAAGGGACGCAGTGTCACAAGACGTCAGTGATTCAACTGAACATGGGATGCACCCCTTGATTGGTTGGTTACTCCTCTGTTCACACGATTTAATTTCCGTTAATAGGTCATTTCAATCTCTTAGGCAATTTATTTGCTTAATTTGTGAACTGAGCCACTACATAATTGTGTCCCCCTGTGCGAGACCATTCCACACAGGCTGTGGGTACCGCGACTCTTATTTGGGCTACAGATTCCTGTGGTAACACAGCCGCGGTCTAGATTAGGGCGCTCTTAAACTCGTTCCTTTTAAAATGTCTATGCTCAGAAATAAGTAAGTCGCTGTGGCGTAGGGGGTTAGTGCGTCGACTCCTACACAGAGGGTGCCAGGTTTGAATCCCCAATCTACCAACTTTCATAATTCACGGCTTCCATCTCTTTCGAGTCACTGACAATTCTCGAAGAGTTTTCCTGTCTAGAAAAAGCTTCTCAAACTTGGCCGTTCGGAGTCGGTAAAAAAATTGTAGATCCCTTCCACTCGTGAGAGAACAATAGCACGCACAACACGACTGGTTGCTGAGAAGCTAGGACTAGGTCCGCCTCGGACTGTCGCCACCAATATTATTATTATTATTATTATGCTCAGAAAGAAGCGCATCAAGCGTATGACAGCAAGGGTTTCGAGTCTTAACAGAGACTCAGTGTTTTCCGTGTGCCCTGACACTTGGCTCAGTGCGACATCGTCGCAGCGCCCGCTTTCTAAATGGATTCGGGTTTCGAGTCTTAACAGCGACTCAGGTTTTTCTGTGTGCCCTGACACTTGAATCAGTGGGACATCGTGGCAGCGTCCACTTTCTAAATGGTTGTTTTTTCAGTGAAGGAGCTGTCACCATCAACGTCGCCTTTTGTTCCACGACTTCCACCAATGGAACTTCTAAATTTCAAAGAGACTTTCATCTCAAGTCCAGCGAGAAGCTCATTCTCGCCTCACTACCTTCGCGATTCGATTGATTCTCCTCGTGAGAGGCCTCAGATTCATTTGGAAGAAATCATACCACCCACCCACCAATTTAAAAGGAACCACGCCTGCAATGATAATCCATGAAAGAAACACGAACGAAAGGAACAAATTTAATTCACGCCCATCCATCCATTGTTATCCCTTATTCATAGGCAGGATACAAGCTGAGGAAACTTACTCGCTCGGCTTGCAGCGAATAAAGCTATCCATTATCCAGCTCTGCTGGTGTGTGCATAGTCCTGCAGGCAGCCCCTTCCCCCACACCCAGTTGCATTATTGAATTCAATTTTTTTGCGCTCCGAAATTATGCATGGAATTGAGTTCGCCTCTGCAAGTCCCACGGGAGGGAAAAAAATCTCCCGGACTCCCACAGGAAGTGCAACGAGGAAAATAAAGTTACCAATTCGTTGGTGAGTGGGTGGGGGCAGATGGAGGGGGAGTAGAGTAATGGAATCAGGAAAAAATGATTTAAGGATGCAAAGGCAAGGATCCAGTCCCGTCTAATCTGTTCTGTTCTCTTCGCTGTAAATGCCAGGATGAGGGATAACTGCTTTTTTCCTTCTCACCCACCCGTTGGTCTCCTCCTAGTTGGCAAGCTCTCCAGTATTCAATCATTAGAGTCAAGTTGGCGGCGGCGTGAGTGATGATAAGAAAGTTGTTCCGGAAAACTTCTCTTCTCCCGCTCTTTCATTGCTCGTTATGGTTTTCAAAAATCAGAAAAAATGAAAGCATTCACGTTGCCTCTGGCGTTCGTCGGGGAGAATGCGATTATGAGAGGGAGCTGCATAATTGTGTTCGTGATAGGACTGTGGGTGTGTGTGTGAGATTTAATTTTTCGACTTCTTGATGAGATTCTTGATGGGGCGACGATGTTTGTAGGAGTCGATGTTGTAGATGTCAGGGTTCTCTTCCAATTTCTCAGGCACTTTTGAAGTCACAGACGCTTCAGTTGTCACTCACGAAGTTCATAGCCCCTTGGAGGTCGGCAATGGCCTCCCCAGGTAACCAGAAACCTAAGCAAAGCAGACACCATGCACCAAGATGGTCTGGGAAGGCGAATCTGGCGACTTGCCATCGCTGTAGTCTGGCTGTTCATCACTGGCATGACGAACATCCAGCTTCGGTCACTGGCCCAAGAGTGCTCGCATGCGATTGCATGTGATGACGATTCACAGTCTTTTGTATGTCTCATAATGACCGTCACACATACCGTTCTCGAGGACACTGAGCGCTTTGAATGAATTTCCAAAATCTGTTCCGGATCTCAAGTCATCACAAGAGATGAGTGCAATCCTGGATGGATGATTGGGATGCGCCCTAAAGAGAAAACGCATCAAATCGGATTTGATTGGATTTTCATTGTGTGCAGTCGACACATAAATGGACTTTGTTCTCGTCCTTGACGAGCTGACTGAAGAAAAACGAGGGACAAGTTCATGGGGGTCTGGAGTGGATCTGAAAATCCTGTCAAATCTGTCGAAATCACACACACACAGTGTGCCGAGGAATCCACGCGTTCTAGTACAACACAAAGAGCGAAGGAACGCCTCAGACAATGCAGAGGATTTAGTTGATTTATTTTGAAATTTTTTCTTGTTGTCATTTTTCCGCTTTTCTTAGCACAATGCATTGTGTTTAGGGTGCATTCTTTTGATGAAAAATGCAATCTTGCCTTCACGCATTCGTGGGCATCTAGTTTAGCTTATTTTTGCTAGCAAATGAGACTCAAGCGGATAATGGCTCTTATCGCATATCCCACACAAAAAGTTTATTCCATTTGAAAGACCTCTCAAACTGTCACCAGCACACGCTATCCTCGCCCAGTCACTGGCACCGGCATTCCGCCATATACACGCGTGCATATCCGATAAGTTGACGTGAATTTGCAGCAGAATATTTGACAGCGCATTCTAATTTTATTCGCGTCACCTGTACAAGTGGCAGTCAGTTGACAGCTGTCAGTGGGGAAAAAATGTCCTCTGGTTGATTCAATTCAAGGAACCACCAGTCCGTTTCCTCAATATTCCACCAGACCCCGTGGCATGGAGCATGTCGCACCGGCGAGTGGCAAAGGAAGAGCCGTGACATCTATAAATCACGCTGCTGAACCTGGGGGCGATTCTCCCCATTCAGCGGTTGTTTATTTAATAAAATTCATAAATCAGCAATATGTCCTTCCAGTTTTGCTTCTTTTTGTTGCGCATCCTTGTGTGTTCGGGGGTAAATCCAATATGCAATGGCGAACCGATGGGGATGTCCTGTGAATGGGAAATTATTGGCACATCCGTTCGGTAGACCTCTCCGTCTTTATTGGATTAACAGGAAAAAAATTACTTATCCCCGGATCAGATGGGTGTCCTGTTCTGTTCTGTTTATTTTTTTGCGTGTGTCTTCAATGGGAATCATTCAATTCCGGGTCGACATATGTCAGGTTTCAGGCTTTCCCTTGTCAGAGGCTGACTGACGGCACATTAATTGCCGACTGGGGAGGTTGAGGAGTACGACGCACACTTGGTTTCCGAATTTGACAGCCGTTCGGAAGGAGTTTGGCAAATTTCTACTGCCAAACGCGAGCGTGTTTCTTGTTACAACACATCCCCCTTTTCTTTTAACGATCGCCAGCTTCTTATGCAATGCGGCAATTTCCTCCATCGATCGGTGCACCTATGCGGCAGCATCTGCGAACTGCAAAGCAACTCTCGCCACACATCATTGCGTCGTCCTCATCAATTCAGTTTATCGGATCTCTCAAGACTCGATTTGCCTCTAATGGCATTCAGATACCACCCCCGGCCCAGCTCGGCCTCTCTTTTGAACAAATAGATCTGTGATCCATTAAATCACATGTGATTGAAATAAATGCACGGCGAGGGATGGCGGACGCGGGATCGAGATGCTGTCGACGATGATGTTGTTACTTCACTTCATTCCACGCGGCTGGCTTGAGGTACACAGATAGACATCCCACATACAACGTGTATCTGCAGACGGTATCTTCGTCATTTGTTTCCCCCAAATGGCACGAGGGTACTTTTCCTTTTTCACTTCTCGTCATCTCCAGATATCCAAGAGCAGACTTTGCCTTGAAAGGTAGACACATCCACTACGTGTATCTGTCAGGCTGATGTAAGTGCGCCTTCCGCAGCGATTTGATGGATATTTTCTCGGTTTGCCTTTGCTTGGCACTTTCATTTCTCTTGCGAGATGATGTTGACATGTGTCGGCCACCAGCGCACCTCCCCCCGCATTCTAGTGAAAGTAGTCTCAGCTCAGCGAGCACGGGATTAATTGAATACCAGCGCGCGTGTGAATCCTCGGAAGGTTACGCAATCGAGATGCATTCCGTCTGTTATGCGCATCAGCTGGCAGGGGAGTGCGACGTCGACGGGATATGCAAATCACCTCTAGTCGTCCAGAGAAGTCGGAGATACCACCACGTGTGTGTGCGCGCGAGAGTGCATTGAATCTGAAGGTCTGCTGTGGATGAGTACGAGTATTTGCTTTTTATTACGCCTCGCGGCGGGAAATTATGTTTCGTTGCTTTCATTTGGAAGTTAATGAGGCGTCGTCATCACCGGCGGAGAGTAGCACTTTGCTTGCAAATGCCTTCGGCAATTATGTGCGAAATACACGAATGGATGTACTTTATCGCCGCGATGCGGTCAGGTGGGCGATGTGTGAACTAGACCTTTTTGCTGGATAATGTCGCACTGAAAATGGGGGTCAAGAGAGAGATAAGATTGATTTAGTTGACATTCAGCTGGTAAATGGACAAGATTTACCGTGTTGACTGCATCATGTGAAGGTGACTTTGCGTCGGGCTGAGAGATGGTGTATGGAGGCGATATTGTCAAGGTCCGGGTGACGTATGAGGTTACAAAGCCGGCTTCACTAGATGTTCTGCCCATTGCCATTGGTTTGTTGGTTAGTAGCATTTTTGATCTTACATTTGACAAAGTAACGTTAATTGACGTGCAGGTACATCGGATCAGGGTACTTTTTGAAGCGGCGTGTGAAGCTCGTCACAACATGCGCTACAATGCAATTCAAAGATTCTTGGCTCTTTCTTTTTTGAGCCAAACTCATCTGGTCAAAGTTTGAACGCAGCTTGTGGCGAAGGGGTAGTTTGATCACCCTTTTCCTCCAATCATTGAGCACCAGTAGACCTCGGCAGACGTCGATCGCGGTCACAGAACGTGCACTCTGACGTACGAATCGCATTGAGACAGTGCGAATCGTTGACAGAAGATCATTGGACTTACACGATCGTGAGAAGATCAATGCAGAAAAGATTTTTGACATGTAACTCTGGACCATTCCTGATCTGGCATGAACTCCTGTCATATGGAATCATGCAGATGACTGCGAGTTTGTGAACAAGGCTTCAGTGGTCATTGCAAGACGGTAGTCGTAAAGAGCAAATTTACAGAGGATCGTTGATCCTCTTGTATTCCTGGTGTATTCCTGTGAGTCTTTGTATTCAAAGATGATTCCCAGTAGAACGCTTCAGAATCGTTGCCCTTCAAGAGGATAAAAGCCATTCAATGAGGTCCCGCAAGCGATCATACTCGCTGCACTTGATCACTGGCAACAGACTGACTTTCAGTCGCAATTCTCTACCTCCACTGACAAGAGACATTCCACTTGCCTCAGAAGCAAGCAATAATTCAAAAGAATCATTCATTCGCATACCTGTCAGCACATCTGTTCATTCCTCGCATATCCCCCGTGCTGGGTCACAGCGCTTCCGCGGGCGTGTGATGCACAAATCTGCCACAAACATTATTATGTCCTCATTAATTTCCCAGCCCAAGTCATAACCCATTCAGTGATGACAAATTACACAATTCAAAGCAACAGATTCACCAGAACATCACGACGATCGCCGCCAAGAGTCATCTCTGACTAATCCCGCCCAAGAGTCATCCCCCATCAGCAAGCGTCGCCAGACAAAGTGTCAATACAAATTTCCACCGGTTGCCAGCCTGCCAGGGTGCTGACTCAGTCTCGGCGGGGGGTGGAGACACTATTTTCGATCCCATTCACACAAACGCGCTCTCGCTGGCCTTGGGATCTCTCAATCCGACTCGATCCTCATCCTTGTCGCCATCAATTCCGCCGAACGGCGATCCTGTCACAAACTTGATTGTTATTGTCGTTAATTCACTTTTGATTGCGGATCTTGGACTGAATTTGAATTGACAACCGTTTGTAGCTGGTGTCGAAGGAGAACGGACAAATCGGCGGTACGCGGAATATTATTCTGCAATTAAAGTCCGCTTGGCGGGGAAACATCGCGTTGCATTAAAGAACGACACGACACTGCCGGATGGGGTGCAGTAGGGCAGAGGATGTGTTTCACACCTTGGCACGAGTGAGCGGCTGGGGGTGGAGGTGGGCGTACATAAATCAGTGGTTGATGTGCATCCGCATGGATGCAATAAATTTAATGAATATTTTTTTTCACGCTCCCCGTGCGGCGGCTTCTTTCCGAAATGATTTCTGAATTCAATTTGGATGTTGTCCTGTTTTTTAATTTACGAGTGAGGCCCGGGACGGGCGATATCTGGCATCTCCCTAGCGGACGGCGTGTCCAGCTGCATCAGCGACAGTTTTTGTGCATGCGTTTCGCTTAATTTAATGTCGGCTGCGTCAATTCGCGATGGAGACGCGCAGATGAGACGGGATGACACGGGAAATAATTGTCAAGTGCATTCGAATGGCGGGGTGTTTGCGAACTCAGCAGATTTGAGATGGGAAATTTAAAATCGACATTCGGTGAGAATGACGAGTTTAATGATGTCTCTCAGGTCTTTGTTGGTACCGTCGTTGTGACACTGTGTACGGAAAGAGCCCGTGGGGCACAGGAATACCTTCTGTTTGCGGCCACGCCCTTAATCTGTTGCAAGTATGATTTAATGAGCACATTGTGTTTGGGTGTCGACGCACAGCTTGATGATTCTGGGCAGGCTTCCATGTGGCAGATCAGATATCAACAAAGTTAGTTTACTTTACATGTTTTACAAGGAAGTACATAAGTCCGTGAGACTGGCTATAAAGCCATCACCGACCAGCCACAATGCAGAAATTTTACAGAAGATCAGTGCAAGACTTTAAGTCTTTTCAGTCTCAATGGAAGAATGTAGATCAGCAGATGATTGACAATCAATGGAGTACTGGCGATTTGTGGACAATGGGTGATCAGTTACCGATGCTTAGTAGAAGGCTAAAGATTGGGGCGAAGATCAGTGAAAAATGAGAGATCAATGGAGGACTGAGGTTCAGAGGAAGACTGGAGATCAGTAGGGATCTGAAGATCAGTGAACAACGGGTCATCAGTTACTGAAGTTTAGTAGAAGGCTGACGATCGGACCGAAGATCAGTGAAAAATGACAGATCAATGGATGACAGAGGTTCAGAGGAAGACTGAAGGTCAGTGGGGATCTGAAGAAACAATAACGGACCGAAGTTCGATGGAGGGTGGAATATAAATGGAAGAGTGAAAATCAGTTGAGGACTAACTATCAGTGGAAGTAAAAGTCTGATGAAGAGCTCCGATCAGTTCTGTGTGTGTTCTTAAGTCTCTAGTCAAGCGCGCAATATTCCTTATCCTCAAATTAGGTTCCTCCATCTTAAAGAAAGCTATATCAACTTCCCATTGAACCAAGCAACTGCAGTAGTCTCTCTCCATCCATCATCAACACAGCCATAAATCTGACTCAAATCCAGCAAATTAATCTCAAGCCATTACGAGTAGAGTCACAACTCAGTCCGCATTCAATTAAATGCACTTAACCACAGCTGACCTCTGTCAGGCAATTAACTGAAACGCGTACACTCAAACCGCCGTGAGTCATTCAGATAAAAAGAAACCTACGGACGTGTGATCTTGCATAACATTCCGCTTTTACTCCGCTCATAATCGCAACGCGGACACTTGCCAATGCAATCGGATTAAAGTTCAAATACCGCAGATACCTGATTTGAAGATGGAAACAGTGCTTCCTGCGTCGCGCAGAGTTGGGACTCGCACCCACCTTCGGCACGCTTCTCTCTCTGCTCAACCAATTACGTGGCATAATTAATTTCAATCCATGACATTGATTTATGTGAGCAATTTTTTCCCACAACCACACCACCCACCCTCCGCCGCTGTCAACCCGTCGCACTGTAGCAATAAACATTTTGCCGCAAAATTTAATCGACTATTTGGAAGCATTGTCATCATCACAAAGAGACACTTCCTCCCCCCACACGCACACACGGAGATGGGCTCATTGTCTCTGTGGCTGAGTGTCATTTGGTGTGTGCTTGGCGAGGAGCTGGTGGGGGTTGCGTTCGAGAGGCCTTTGTGTTTATTATTTATGCCAACGCACGCATGTTTGCGTTTCAGTTTTGCATAATTGAGTCGCATTTCATTTGAATCCCTTTTGAATGGGACCACTAGTGGTGCGCTGAGGGGGTTGGGCGAGCGAGCGAACGAACTACAACCCCTCCTGTTGGTGATGGTGGCTTGGACTTCAAGTTTGAATTAGTTTCAGGGATGTCGCTGCTGACCTGAATTTTGTTTGCATTTCAAAGTAAGTGAAAGAAGTCCGGTGTTTTTTGTTTGAAACTGCTCGGACGTTCCGTGGCGAGAATGGTCCGCTGGTGGTGGTATAATCAAATAAATTTGTCCACGCGCAGGGTTGGTGTGGGCGGCGGCTTTATGAGCCATGACCTTGCATAACCTGATTTCGAGAAAGTTTTCGGCTTAGAAGGGGGGAAATCAAAAAAGAAAAGGTTGTCACAGTTTGAGTGCGCTCTCGACCGGAACAACGATCCAATGGCCAACCGCATGGAAATCATTATCCTTGGGGTGGGGAGAGACAGCGGGGAATGAGTGGGGAGAGCTCCTTGTTTAGTCACCTAAGAGGCGACCCAAACAAAAAATGTTTCAAAATTATGTTTAGGACCGATGGAGGGCAGAAAGAAAGTCGTTGTTTTCGAGGGTCGCAGATTGAAGCACTTGAAGGGTTAAACGTTCAAAGGACGCCCTCCATTTGCATGACCGTTTTGTCAAATTTAATGTTTCATGACTCATTCCGTATTTTTTTTGTTGTGGTTTTGCATAAAATGGATCTTTTTGGGTGGAAATTCAAGTCGGAGAGCTATTTTCGCTGAGGCTACGTGGACAATGAAGCTTCGCAATCGAACATGATGACTTCTGAAGATCTTAAGTCAAAATTGGACGGGCGCACGAGTCTCGAGATGTTCAAATTGTCGATGACAGGTTATGATGAGCGACGTCGATATACGATGCTTCCAATGGATGCCGTGGTGCGGAGCTAATGGTCCGACCGCCGATGGCCAAAGAACAATGGCAATGAAAGGCATCCAAAGACGACGACGATGTGGAATTTTGAATCCGATGGATGCCGTCAATGGCCCACATACGATGGTCATGTGAACATCGCTAATATACCATCGGTTTGGTCCGTTTGTCTGTACCGTACCACCATATCCTCGCTGTTGAGCCAAACACCGCCCACCAAAAATGACAAGGGTGCTCGTCCATATGACCCTCCTCGCTTCCTCAAAACACACATCCCCTCCCCTAACGACCCTATTGTCTGCCTAATATCGTCCGTGGATCTCTAAAGGTTGCTTTCCCATTCCAGAAGGGATACCACAAAGGATGAAGCTATTTCCTAATTTACCCCCCCTCTCCCTCAATCAATCCATCAACCCAAGCACAACAACAATAACATCAAAGTATCGCGATGTAATCCCTCACATCTGGGCGTCTAATCTCTTGGAAATAGTCTAAGTCCGTCGTAAAGTTGTAAATCAAAGTCGAATTACGCAAAACCCTTTTTTTTCCACCCCCACCACCTCAGCCATCGTCAGCACTGCCCCCATCACCCACTCTCCGGTCGTCCATCAGGGCCTGCTACACTTTGCATCTGATTTATCTCACAGCGGAGCCGGGTGGTGGTTCGCAGCAAGAAAAAGTATCTCAAAGTTGAGAAAGATACATTTGTGTAATCATTTTTGGAAAATCTGCAAGATGTGGTCTTGTTGTTGTTTGTTGGGAAATCGTTGAAATACCGGAAATTGCATATATGCAAGAGCGCAAGTGTGGAAAACACATGTGCCCCGGACGGGCGAGATGAATGGGATTCGTTCGCTTCTGCTCCTTCTCCTCCGTGGGAGCGAGTCTCTCTTGAGGTTGTTGCCGTTGTCGCAGCCGCTTGCCGATGCCCGTTAGTCACTCGTGTGTCGTTTCACTTTTTTAATTTGTCGAGAAAGTTAAATCAAAACAGAATTCCATAGCCGCCGCCGCCGCCGCCGCCGTGTGGAGTGGAGTGGATTTCAAACAAAGCTATAACCAGGTCCACTTTTCCTGCTGCTGCTGGTGCAGTCGCATGTCCATTCCCTCGTGCTGTGGCACACACATGGTCATTGAGCAGTGAAACTATCGGTGGAGAAGTCTGTTTTTTACTTTTCAGGACCACATTAGCCGAAGAACGAGATCGACTTTGTATGAGGTTGTTCCCTGCAGAGCTTGTGTTTCACTTTTACTTGAACTTGCTGCGGCATGTGGCCTGCATTGGCTGCATTGACTGCAGTGGTGGCAGCCGTCACTGCTGCTGCTCGAGTCAATGGCCCGGAGAAGGTGAATGGCTCTGTGCGAAGTGAAATTTATCGGAGGGAATTTGTATCTATTTTTTTGAGCGTATTTGTCTCCTTTCCTTTCCAGCGTGTCGTCCTGATGCGCAGCAGATTTCTCCTCCGTTGATGGCTGATATTTTACCTTTTGCAATTGACAATTGTCCTGACGGCAGTGCAGATCGATGGCAATTGCTTCCGTCGTTTGGATGCATTCGACACGCGTTCGGTCGTTAGTGCCATTGTCAGGGATGACAAGATGTATCTCTTTCCGAGTGATTGTTCGAGTCGGAGGGGGGTGGTGGGTGATTCATTTTTCACTCACTAAAGCTGCTGGGAGACATTAACAGACGGGTGGACTATCAGTTGCATGTCCTCGTCGACGTAGATTGACGGTTCTTCCTTTCTTTCTTTTACACAATAGAGCACGATAGGAGATCTTTCTTGTTAATGAGGCAGCGACTGCAATCTGGTGGATTGAAATATAATTTTAACTTTGCTGAATGTTTGTAATAATGGGGAATAGAAGGGTTTTTTTTTTTGATTGGAGAGAAAGGCAAGTGAAGCAGTCAGAAAATTGCCACTATCTTCAGACTTTCAATGGTTGTCTGAATTTAAGAAATGGCGGCCGGTGGAAGTCCTTTTTTTGATAAGGTCTCCTAGTGTGCAGATATCTAGTGAAGTAAATAAGATCTCTGACTAGCTCTGGAACTTGATTTTGTCCAAGGAATCCTCCCTAGCTGCCTTGTACTAAGATACCGCGAGACCATGCAGGTCTTCCTAATATTTTGCATTGAAGAATGAGAAGAGCCCAAAGCCCAAATACGGTTTTAGTTTCATCCATTTCGGTTGAAACCCAATTCAGAAAATATCGAACTTAAGACGATCTGTTTCTTCCCGCTTGACTTTGTACAATCGCCAGGAAGACAGAGGAATACTGATGTTCAGCGGTGGACCTCTATCCCTTCTACAGCATGGGCTTACTTCGAATAGGAGCCATTGTTGGCCCTGAAGGCTTACAGATTTCCACCTTGAGACCCCTTTATTATATCCAACAAAGATTCGTACATGAATCTGCATAGGCTTAAAAAACATCAGCTTCACCAACGATATCTTAACAGAATTAACACTGGATGCTTCCACGGTTTGTCTTATCAAATTCTGAAAGAAATCCGGCTCGAAGGACCAGAATCAGGTAATAAAAGACATCGTCTGTCTCTCTGAATGGACGAAAGGTGGGCTATGTTAACAATAGATGCTGCCACGGTTTGTCTTATCAAATTCTGGAAGAAATCCGGCTCGAAGGACCAGAATCAGGTAATAAAAGACATCGTCTGTCTTGCTGAATGGACGAAAGGTGGGCGATGAGTAGGATGCAAGAGCTGATCTTTGTTGCCTTCTAAAGAGTATTTAGCATCGGTCCTTTTTGTGTGGTAACGATGTAGACGCAATGATGACGCCTTCCTGCTACACAAAGACGTGGATGTCAATCGGAAGGTAACGATTTGACGCATTAACTGTAAAGTCCATGAATCGAGGCCATGAACACTAATGCTTTGGCAAAGAGAATCTCCGAATCCGAGCCTCTTCGTCGAGAATGAGGAAACTGATCGGATGTTTGACCAAGTCATCGCGATCACCTTATAACGTGGTCATCTTGAATGGAAGCAGAGTGTCTGCTTCCACCAGAATGAGCAACTTCAGCTCAGACCCTAGAGCTGTGTTCCTCATTCCGGGTCGGATTTCTTCCTCGACTGGAGTCGCATCACCTTCCAAGCTTGTCACAATGTCCAAGCCATTGACTTCGAGCGACACTGGCCTTAAATGTAATCGAGCTCGGCTGTTGTTGACCGCGAATGGCATTGACTTTGAATTTTGAACGTTATGGATGTCAAACATCTTTGAATTCGAACGAGTGGGATAACGCAATAGAGAAAGCCCTGATGGTGCACACAAATGGAGAAGGACCTGAACTAACTTGGCATGCGAAATTGGAGTCAGCTGGCTAAAAATCGTGCCAGCGGGAGAACCTTGTTGGTTGAGGCCCAGGACCACCCCGGACTCTAGCGCCATTATAAGAAGGAGGATGTCAAATATCATTGACGTCGGATTTAGTTGACTTCGGAGACATTAAGTTAAGACTTCGAATTTATTCAAACAAATTTTCAAATTTATCTAAAACATCCCTTTTTCGGTGTAACCACTCCGAAGTTAAACCAGGCCCGTGCAGAGTTTCTAGCCATATCCTTGGACGTTTTCTCTTAACCACTCCTCTCGCCAAATCCCCAAAAATGATGGCCCATCTCATTCCTCTCAGAACCGTCGTCTCCCCCGAAGACCCCTCGAAACCCTTCTAAATCCACTTTGATGAGCCCTAAGACCGGCCCGCCGATAATGACTACCTCCGACACAACCCTCCATCAATCAATACTATCCCCTGATCCACACACACGACCCTCTTAGTCCATCTGCTTTCCTTTTTGAAAAATTTCCCAAATTGTCGATGAGGTAAACTTTCGAAAACAAAACTTTCCCTACCCTCGTCTCACTCACTCGGATCAGTGTGACGTCGCCGTCACTAAGGACCGCCGCTAAACTTTGGCTAAAAACTTTTCACAGTAACATATCGACAACGGGTCCGATAAAGTGAGGGTGGCTCTGGCTCTGGCTCTGGTTTGGCTTGTAACATCTTCACACCGCCAGCCTTGGCGATGCTATTTCAATTTGCATAATTTCATCGCCCCGCCCGCCGTGAAGTCCCTCCTGAATGGAACTTTGCCTTAAAGTCAACCGTTGCGTGAATATTTTCATAGGAAGCACCGCCACCTCTCGCCATCGACGTCATCATCATCATCATTATCACCACCAGAAGCATCAGGAGCATCAACCAAGGCGCTGTGCATCATCAAAGTGCATGGATGTAATGGAAACCGCAAGGACTGAGTGTTGGCGTGCTGTGAGCGGTGCGAGTCGAGGATTGAGGAGCTTGAGAGCGAACTAACCAACTCGTCAGAAGTAATTATTTCAGTTGACTTGGTCGGGCTTACAATGGTTACGCGGGAGAGGGAGCGAAATTCAAAGAGATGCAGCTAAGGGCTTCTGGGATGGACGATTAATGTCTGCTTTTCTTCGCAGGCAGAGGTTTTAGGTTGGCATCGCTTTTCGGTAAGCCGTCGGTGTAAATTGAAGCGGCTCTTGAGACAACTTAAGGGTTGAAGTTGGCCAGGGGTCTCGAGATGAGGTTTTTGTGCCATCTTTTCCAACCAACGACGAGTTGTGTCTGTGGAGAGTGGGTCATGAGTCGTAGACCATGTGTGCTGTCCATTCGTGCTTCTTTCTCTGTCCATACAGTGCCCCTTATTGCAGAAATTGCAACACGTTTCCGCAAACCACGAGAAATTGCAAAAATTATGAAAATCATGTGTTTCCACGATCCATCGACAAGTCTGACCCTCATTTCGGTTGACACAGAAAAACTCGCTGGGAGAATTAACTTCGCACATGCCAGCCATCCACGAGCACACACCAACCTCTCTGCCGCTGGTTGAGTCCCCGGCCTTTCGGTTCACGTCTCCGGTTACTAACTGCAAACCGTACAACGTCAGCAGCGCTTGCACTGATTCACCAAGCAATGACCTTAAACTTGCAGCTCATCAAGGCGCAATCACTTGCTACGTAAACACCGCTTCGAGGCCGTCATGTTTTAACGCGAAATCTCTAATATGTGCGGCGCTAGCAATTAATTGGATCGGCAGGTGTTCGTAACGATTATGCGCGTATCCTCAATCGTGCGATAGGTGCTGACATAGTTTCGTTGCGAGCGCACATGCTCATGGGGCTAGACTAGAGCGAGGAGCAAGGCGCAGATTAGGGGAGTAAGGTCAGTGGAGCACTGTTTAAAAATAAGACGTAGGCCTTTGCCATTGTTTGTGCGCCACGCAATCCAGTGGCGCGGGAAGTGGATTGTGTAACATCACCGGACGAATATTTGTTTGTTTTTTTTTTTGTTCTTCAAAATTTTTCTGGAAATTGATGTGGATTCTTTGAGGTAGGAAATTCCACTCGACGTTCTCTTTTGTGTGAATTTATGATGGGGAGTACGTCATCCCTGAAATCTTTGATGTTGTTCTCTGCGGTAAGGATTTGGAACAATGGAGGGGCTTCCATTTCCGAAAGGAGGCTTTCCGAAAATTTGATTAATCTTCATCAACATTTTCCTAAGCTCTTAAGCTTTGCGATGCTGTCATGACAGCGAAATAGAGGCACATTTCTAAATTATCAATTTCTTTTCGTGGCGTTATTTCACGACTTCCCTCCAAGTTACTACATCCGCTGTCAATGACCCTTACTTCTCTGGACGGATGCTCAATCGTGTCTAGGATCATTTTCGGAAAGATCGATACTAGCCCTTCAAACCGGAAGCAGTCTTCATTGGCTCGAGAAGTGCTTTGAGTTGTTATTGACGCTAAATTCCCAACAGTTAGTTAGAACAGCTTTGAAGTCAAGTCGCCGCGTCTAAATGCGGCATTTGGGTCTTAACTCTTCAATTCTATGCTAAACCACACAAAAAAAAGGAGGTTAAGTTATTTTCTTTGACTTTTTCCAACTAGTGGTGGCAGCACTGCTCTCTTTAAAGTGGCGACAACACAGTCCCCCCAGTAAGCCGGTCTCCATTCAGGTCGGACTGACTTAATTCGTCGCCACTTAATGCCGGTTTGCCGTCGAGAATGGCAAGTTTGACAGCTGGTCGCTCGAAGATCCCTCCGGTTGTTTGCACACAGGCTCGCCTCACTTGACGACCATCCCTTGCAACAAGAGTGTTGACAACTATACCCTTGGGCCAGCAATTTCTTGGTTCTTCAGGTTTTCATCAATTACTACCACGTACCCTTTTTGAATCGGCTTAGTCTTGCTGAACCATTTCGACCTTCGGTTCAGATTTGGTAAATAGGCCTTTATACACCTCCAAAATTGATCGGCTATGGAATGTCAACTGTATCTGGGTCACAAGGTGGCTTCGAACCATTTGACGATCCGAGAAGGAAATGGTTAGGTGTTAGTGCCTCGTCTTCGCTTGACTCCAGTGAAACAAAAGTTAATGGTCCGGAATTAATTATGTTTTCATTCTCGATGAGTGTACACCGGAGGGTTTCCTCTCCAACTTAGTGACCAGGGAGGATCCGATACAACTCGTCTTTGATTGACCGCACAAGTCGTTCCTAAGCGCCGCCCATATGTGGGGCCGATGGAGGGTTAAACTTCCACACTATTTCTATAGACAAGAACTGAGGCTCCATTTTTCGCATATTCACGTTTACCAACTCATGCCGTAATTCCTTTTCAGCCCCTCTGAAATTAGTGTCATGGTCACAGTAAATCTCGAATGGTGTTCCCCGACGTGCCATGAAGTTTTTTAGGCAAACATTACATGAGTCCGCACGTTTGTTATTTTGCACAACTGAAAGCTCTTTCTGACAAACTTCAACAATGCCCGCAAATTTGAGATGAAGTGCTTCTGCCGAATTTCATTTATTGTGGTCTCGTGATTACAATGGTGATGCTGGCGGTGATATGAATCAACACTTAAAAAAGTAATTCAGTGTTGCCTTGGCCAGATACTCTGCGTAAACGGTACGGCCGCGCATGCTCAGTACATCGTCTTCATCCAGGAATGGTGAGAACACGCTGTTGGTTACGTTATAAAAACTAAATTTTTTCCTTCGTACTTCGGGAATTTGCCAAGATACTAAGAAATTTGATACCCTGTGTTCCCAGTTGCCAGCCTCACGAATATCGGAACTAAGGCCCATCATCGGAGCCGCACCACATCGGGACAAGTACGACTACATCCAAACCCAGTTAGTCAACCATTTCGCCGAAAGCCACGGCATGCCATTAGCGACATGAGATTAAGCCAACTTTACTTTAAAATAGTCCGCCTTGCAAAAGACGCGCTTAGCGAACAAGTTCTCCCCGATTTGTGGGCCTCCAGCCTTCCCTCATCTGTGCATGCCGTCGTCCTTACCATAAAAGGGACCGCGATCGAAAAGACCAAAATTGGGGACGTGGTCATGGAGAACGTAGAGCTTCGCCAGATGAACGGGGTAGGCCATTTAATAAAGGAGTTAGCAATAATTTTCATTTACATAATCATGGATATTGAAGAATTAAATCAGTTGAAGTAATTTCCGCTGTTTAATTTTTGTGTTTATTTTTGAACTTGCCTTGACGAACCCCAAAATCGTCGTGCCATTTGCACGCGCTGGCTGATGCCTCAGACATCACTCAACGTGTCATCTTGAAAAGAAGCTAATGCCAAGCAAAAGTAATTAAACCTCCCCGACCTATCTACTGCAGACGAAGGAAACTATTCACAAACTTAAATTTCCCGACCCTCCTCCCCTGCCATTCTCACCTGAAAAACAACGCAAATCCATTTGCCAAAACTCTTGCAAACATCATTGCCGATGAGATGGTGAGAGAGAGGGAGTGGGAAACTCTTGCTCACACCCTCTTTGACTTTTTGATTTGAAAGGCAAAGACGAAGACCATAAAAATGCAAAAAAAAGGATCCTTTCAGGATTTTGATTAAAAACAAAAAAGAAGGAAACAGAAAAAACTTTTCTAATGGTACGTTTGTAGAACTCTTGACCTATTTGACTTCCTAACCTTGTTGCTGGTTGCACCAACCGCCCCACAACCATTTCCATTGTTTTCATAAATTTTAATATGTGACTCCGAGTCGAACGATGCGCGTGTTGGTGGCGAGGGGGGGAGATGTGTGTGAAAGTGTGGAGCGGGATGAGGGGATTTCCCACATTATTCTTGATCTCATTATAGTCCTCTAACAAGGGGGATGTGCAAATGATGAGAATGTGAAAAGGAGGTGACCCCAAACTCGCCCATCCACGCCTCTGAGTGGAACAGAATCATAATTATAATAATTTTTGTGCGGAAGCCGGAAAAGTTGTTTCCCAACAATTAAAGCACTTAGGAGAAATAACAGAGTCAGCCTTCTTCAGCGATGGTTGGAGAGAGGAGGTCGGGTTGGGTGTGACACAAAAGGACCCACAAAGCATCGTCTTGAAGATATTCCATGTGACTGAGCCGGGGTGTGTGGGGATTTTTAATGAATGGTTTCGAGATAATCCATCTCGGGAGTGAGTAATATCGAAGGACATGCGATAAAGCCAAATGAGAGGCGGACGCAAAGGCGGTGACGTGTCGAATTGTGATGCTTTGTGGGACTAATGGGACACATGAGTGATAAGTATGTGAAGGGACAAGAGTGTGGATTTGTTTATTGAGCTCTACATGAGATATTCAAATGTCCTTCGGGTGGATATGCAGAGGCTTGTATTCTCCTTTAACGGAGACGGCATCATTTTCAAGCAAGGCATTGTCAAACTAGATCGCTCTTGATTGACTTTAGTTTGATCAAGAATGTAAGCAATGTTTGGAATTGTTGGCCCTTTCTATCGAATGGCTACAATGAGTACACCGAGCTTGCAACACTTGTTCGTTGTGGGCTCTTACAATCGGGGGTTGGTACTGTGTCTCAACCAACAAGCAACTTCAGCCCCCGTGCGATCTCGTGCTAGTTGCCTCCAGTTGCACCTGCACTCCAGTTGCAGGTGTCATACAGCTTGAACTGGAAGACTCTTAGGGCAGCAGCCCGACTAGAGCAAGCGCTCTAGCCACCTTAGGCGTTAGATCAGTAGACGCCTGGCTAGAATTATGTCCCTCCCTTCGAAGAGCTCATGAATATCTCTTGTAGTTCGTTGCCTGTAGCTTCCAGTCCGGCTACATATGTCTGGAACTGAATGATGGTGTCGTGAAATCCAGGACGTCTGTGGCAGCTTAAGACTCGGTTGCAAAGATCATATCAGTCTATTTTTAGTCTTCCAACATCTGACCCTGGGGTTCCCACTCAACTCTGCTGTTCTCTTGATATCCGAGCTCCTCTTTGGGTATAACGAGGAAATGATCCGGAGTTTATATTAACTTTCGAGGGTGGCCGTGTCGTTGCGGGTATGTGAGTCGATCCCTGTCCAACTGAACCTCGCAGACCGGGTACGATTCTCGACCGGTACGACAAAAAAGAATTTTCCCGGTCACACCTCATTTGAAACATTGACAAAGAGCTAAAGAGACTTCTCAAACGTCCCCGTTCGAGGTCGGCACAAAACTTTAGGTCCCTTCCACTCGTGAGAGAACAATAGCACGCACAACACGAGCCCACCCATATTAGGTGGGGGTTAAGTAGGGGGGCTGCTAGTGCATTAACAAGCGCACTTAAACCATATTGGTCCATTGTGATACCCCTAGTCAGACTACTACCACTGATTGACTATACTCCAGTGATAGTGGCGTTAATTCGACCCGAACTGCAAATGGTGGCTGGCTCAGATTTGAAAAGATAAAATCGTATTAACCGTGCTCTCACTGGGATTCGAACCGGGGACCCCGCTAACTAGAGGCAGGAACTTCACCAACTGTGCCATCCAGCCGTCTGAGCCACCCATATTAGTTGTGTTTTTCTGCAAGCGTATATACGCTTAAATTTAAAATTGCATGCAAAATACACTAACAACAAATCCTATATCTGTTTGAGTTACTCATCATATCTATCGCCGCTTAAGAAATAAGCGCGTATAAAAACAATGCTTCCAATCAATATTTTCTGTGTGTTTATTCCTGAGTTTATTCATTCATTGTTTAGGTTGCTGTATATGGCTTACATTTGTAGGTGTGGTTGATGTATTAGATAATTTTTTAATTGTTTTGGCATCCATAAGTATGCAATTTTTGGTATACGCAGAGTGTCTCTGCTGTACATTCCGTTTAGGCTTCGTAAACCATTCTTTTGATTTGATGAACATTTTTTTTATTTTATAATTATTAAGTGTTTTTGCTTTTAATGTGATGGTCACGATACGCAATCGCAAACCGAAGATTGTGACCATTAACGATCAACCATCACCTTAAACGATACCATCCTTGACTGCCACAATGTCATTAATGTCGTCGGTGGTGCCAGGTTCTTATGATGAATCATTAAGCGCCGATGATCGTTTTTTTGTACACTTATAATTTAAGGGTATACGCTTGCAAAAAAACACACCTATTATTATTAAATGTTGGCTCTTTTGCTTCTTGTGTTGGTGTATTGATTTAACTTTCCACCTACGGGATTGAAATTTGTAGTTTTCAACCACTTGCTCTGATTGGCAACATAAAATCCATCTGCCCTTGGGGCACTTGGTAAGAGAGGTAACCTCACGTGCTACCTCCAACTGGTAAGCCTGGTCGGGCGAAGGGTGTATGCAGAGATGCATCCTCTGCCGATAATACCGCTTAACCCGTGGGTGTCGTCGTTTGCCTTAAGAGAGAGCTCCTAACCCGATATTGGAAGAATCCTATTCGGAGCTCCGAATATTTCGGAGTAGGGAGCGTGTCGTCTAAATGATTCTCATCTCTGAGTCAACCAACAACTTTACCTACCTTCCTCTCCAAAAAGAACCTCGAAGGTGAAGTCGAAGAAGCTTCCAAAACGGATAGGAGGGGCCACAAAAACGACTTCCACTTCAAAAATTCCATAAAAGTGCTTAAACCGTCGGTACTGTTCACCAGTGGATCGGGGGTACGACGGTAGACATTCATTTCGCTCAAAATGAAATTTATGGACTGTTGCCCGTTCCTTTCCGAAGAGCGTCTGCTGCCCGTGCAATGATTTACGAGCCAAACCTTTCATCGCAACGCAGGTCAGCATCCGCACTCCATGCTGGAAACGTCTCTAGGGTGAAACGCAATAAATGTCAAGGATACGCTGCGAAGAGGCGAACAAGAAGCAACAGGAACTCGCTCAAATGTCGTCATCTAAATTTACAACACTAGAGAATTTTTAATTCAAGAAATTCCATGAATACAATGTATCTCATCTCTCTCTTTGTCAGTGCATCCCATGCCAGTTTGAGAGATAAACTCATCTCCCTGTTCGCTTTCTCCTTAATTGACAAAGAAGCTAATGCATCTTAATGACGTCCTTAAACTTCCTTGTTTAGCATCTACAAGCCACAGCGTAAGCACATCGCTCCCAAACACACACACACCCGCACCCACATTCACGCAAACTTAAGGCATAAATTATGTAAATTTATAATTTAATAAAAACAACAACATCGCCATGACAAGCAGGACACACGAGAGGAACTATGAAATGAACCCGAGAAGACAGAAACAGCGTGTGAGGTATGAATGAGTGAGTGGGTGAGTGTGAGTGAGTGGAGGGGTGTGTAGAAGAAGAATAAAAGCAAAAGACCAACAATTTTAATTTCATCGTTAAAATTTTAAACAAAAAATAATTAATCAACAAAGGACTCGTGTTACAAAGAGATGCACAGTCGGAGAGACTCTGTGAAGGGTTGTCTTCATTCATCCCCCCACACTTTTATACAGGAGCTAGTCTTTTTTTTTGTTTGATGCGACGCCACAAGCAAAGGTGTACGGAAGTAAAAAAACGAAAGAAAGGAGAAGAAATCTTGGCAAGGATGTGAAAGATTAAGTTTGGCGGAGGACGATCGTCAGGATAATGATGATGGTAATGGTGGCGATGATGACTGGGTGGAGACGCGCTCTGTCTTGACTTTCTTTTCCTTTGGAATGGCGGTTGGGGGGTGACAAAGTACAGCAATTTGTTATATCCCCTTTCTCGGAATTCGGTTTTTTCCTCTCCGCTTCCTGCTGTGTGTGTGTGATGTTTTCTGAAGTTTTTCCACCCGAAAGAGTTGTTTTTCCAGGGGGGCCAGAGTTTGTGGTTGAAAAAGCTGCGCGCAAGGTTGAGAGGGTGAGCTGTGTGAAGTTGCTCCAAGGGCGCTCGGAGGTGCTATTCCGAAGGTGATTGAAACTACCCTCGACGGACGAAGGAGCAGCCCCCGCATCAAGAATTTAGATTCGCTGGATTAAGTTTTGTAACTTTCGCTATTTGTGAGGTTGCTGCTGCCATCAGCACTGACATTGCTCTTGATGTGTATAATTAAGGAGAATGTGTTGCGCGGAGTGACTCAGGGCGAAGTTCGTGGCGAACGAAGTGGACCGGATGGGGTGGAGTCTAAGTCTGTGGTCATTACTCTTTCACAGAAGGAGTGCCGGACCCGCATCAAATCTTTACACGGGAAATTCAATTTGCTGATGATACGATACTTCTGCTGATGAGGTCAGTACGAGAAAGGAGCCACCAATCGAGAAAGTTGGTTGGATAGAGTTGAAGGATGATGTTGTAGCTGGCAAAAGTGGTAAGGTTAAGACTTAATGTGTCACCCCCCTCTGCATTGATCTGATAAGAGACCGTCAAAAAGCACCTAGAATGTCAGGAAGACAGCTAAGCCAAGAGGATTCTTATGTTAATTAGTCCTGCGATTACCAGCGTGTCCTGAACAACCAGAAAACTAGCGCCTCACAGCCCTCCTGCAACTTCCAAGGGCTCCAGCCGCGTTTTAGACAACCAGCCACTTCCGAAGACTCCAGCCACCTTTTCACGTATTGAGCTACTTGCATGTACGCCATGTCATACTTATGCATCCAACGACATCCAAGGACTCTTGGTCCCCCTTAGTCATTGAGCACCTTTCGAGGATGCCTGGCATATTCTGGAAATTTGGGCTTTTTGACCCTGCAGCGAGTCACAAGGCTTCAACATTTTTGAGGATTTAGAGTCCCTCTCTGACCGCCAGAGACTTCCCAGGACACCAGGGCATTTCAATAAATCTCTCACCTCACCCTCCAGCAGGATCCTAAAACTCGAGTGACCACTTAGGTAACTAGTGGCTTCTTATGACTCCAACGCCTTAACCTTATAAGTGTCCTCCTTGAATTCCGGCGCCCTTGCTTCCTAGGAATCCAGGTCATTCTAATGACTCCAGCGACATTCTCAGACTTCAGCGTCCTTTAAATATCCAGCTGCTTGCTAGGATTCCTTGGCATTGCCACAAATCCAGCTCTCCTAAGACCTTCAGGGTCAGCGGTGGCCTCTTTGCCGCCCAACACCTTCCCTAAATCAGGCCTCCAGGGGCCGGCAAGACTTTCAACGCAAACTCTAACCAAACTTTTTTTTTACTTCAACCCCCTTAAAAGCACTCCACCGCCCCTGCTCCCTTCCTACAGCACTCTTCTCAACTACAAGTTCACGTTCTCCACGGACGGCAGGCACCTGGTGAACCTCACTGCCGGCCATTCAATTGGATCTCCCATCAATGGCGTCATCGTCCATTCCATTTAGCAAAACTGCAGCCTTCAGCAGTATCTTATGCATCTTATTCCCACATCCGATTGAGAAATGGAATCACCCTGCATGCACATACGCAGGGGCTGGTATTTTAAGTGCATCCCACCATCCCACTAGGAATGCCTTAAATTAGCGTCACACGTCCGCTTGAAATGGACTGAATCAAGAAAAATGCTTCGAATGCAATTTTAATTGATTTCCAATTGAACGCGCGCTCGCGCGAGCATCGCCGACGTATGGAACAGTGTGCTGCAGTGGCACAGCCACAGTCGCCACCGTTGCAGCCGGACGGACATCCAAATTCAATCCGCAATTAAAGTCGTATTAATAAATTTTGCGCTTCACCCTCTGACGTTGGTCGGGTGCATTTTGAACTGACAGTCGGGAGTGGAAATGGTGTGTCTGCGTAACTCATAGAGTCCGTTTGAGATGCGAATGGGAATGGAATTTATGAACACGCCGACGACGACATCGGCGAGGACCGATGCGCGCCTCTATCGATGAGATTTTTGTGTTCTCCGTTTGGCGAGACATGAGTGGAAAGTTCATGGGAAGCTTATCGTCCGGAACTGATGTGCATTCGTCGAGCAACAGTGGGCGACGTTAAGCGATAACATGTGTATAGTGTCTTTGATCTTGATGTGGATTGGGTGCCGAGAAATAGTTGGGAGACTTTTCCGGTATCGTTGGACGCGGTGGAGGTCTTACTTCAGAGGAAGGACCCAATCACAGCCTGAAGTGATTGGAAAAGTCTCTTCTCAGTAAATTTTTGAGCTTTAAACGTTGGTCAAATTCAAGGCTGTACCTCGCAAAGGGACTTGGACTCATGCCAAAGCGTCATTCTTAGACTTAAAAGTCTGTTGCAGGTAATCACCCCTATTCCGCTTGTCGTTTAACGACAGTTCGTTGTGCGAGATCGGTATTCCAGTCGTTTAAGTAGTCATTTTGCGTCATTAAGCGACAGTAGTGATTTTAGTTCTGTGGAACTTCTATTGATTCAAGGCCCAAACACATAGAATCCGTCGCTTGCGTTGCCTTTGGAATCCACAAGAATCATAGTAGCCGGATTGCAAAGATGCTCCCAATGACTACGTTGCCAGCGCAAACCACACTTGCATAAATCTATTTCCTGAATTATTATTCTTCCACTCGTGAAAGAACAATAGCACGCACAACGCGAGTGGTTGCTGAGAAGCTAGGCCCAGGTCCGCCTCGGACTGTAGGGCCACCCATATTATTATTATTAATTATTAGGAATTATTAAAAACAATTTTAAATAAAACAAAATGTATTCTTTCATTCATAAAATATCGTGAAAACAATCAAATAAGGAGCACCGCAATGAAATTCCAGGGAAACATCTGTCGAACGCAGAGAAAGTTAAAAGTTGCCCAATCCCATGCGTCGAGGTGAATTTCACTAGTGGGGTGCATTTGCTGTCTCTCTCCTGCTTACAAGGCCTTATGAGTTGTCAATTTTTCTACAGGACGCAGAGGATTCTATGGGTTTGGGCCTTAACTGTCACAAAACGACTACTTAGGGCCGATTTTTCAATAGTCAGATAAACAGTCAGATAGGAGTTAACTGTCAGTTAAGACATAAATGCATTTTTCAATAGTGGCTTAGCAGCTATTCGAAGAATTTATCATCTAATTGTCCAATAAAGTTATCTGCCCGATTCAGAGGCAGATAAAATGCAATTCTCCAGTTAAAGTAAGCGAACTGTCAAATTTAAATAATTTTGTTTACGAAGTTGTCTTGCGAAATATTGTTCTAATGGATTTTTTTTCGATATTATCGAAGATATTCTTATTGAGGAAGAAGAATTAGTGCATAATTTAGATTTCACACTTGTTTTTTGTTATTTTTTTAAAACTGGGTTGGTTTTAGTTTTAAGTGCCTTCAGAGTCCAGGCTTGCCATTTAGAACAAGATGCACCTACAAATATAAACACTTTTTGAATGTTAATATTACGCAGTACCTTTATTGTTATCGATGTCATTTTCAACAATCAGCACTATTGGCCACTACCCGCCAAATCATTTGGTTAACTTGGCTTGTATCATTTATAGCATCTGGTATAAACAAAGTACTCGAAGCTGGTAGATTGTTGATGTAGATGAGTTATTTGATTGGTATTTTATAGCACTGCCAAATGCATTTCTAGAGACATACCTGCGATTGAGTCAGTTTCGTTCCGAGCTTCCAAGCCATACATAGCCAGTACTTTTTCTTCCGCGCTTGAAAATATTTCCTGTTTTGCTTCTCTCTGTTCGTGATTGCATCAGTTTGTTTATTTTCTATGGTGTTGCGATACTTGAACACCAAATCAGTTAGTAACTTTGTTTCACTGGAAGTAAAATTAGCAGCTCTCTCCCGCTTTTTCACAACGTTTTCCATTCCTACAATTTTATTCAGACTTTGAAATCGAAATGACAAATTAAGGACAAATTCCTAACTATGAGTATAACCAGCTTCTATGCTCTAACACGAAAAACTGTCGATCAAGCTGTTTCATTCACACCCGAGTCATGTGATGTTAGACATAGTTCATATATGTAGTTCTGCAAAAACCGTCAAATAACTATCCAGCTGTAATTTTTTGATTGAAAAACTCAAACTACTTATCTAGCAGATAAAGAGTAGAATAAATTTATTCATTAGTTAGCAATCTGACTGTTTATCTGACTATTGAAAAATCGGCCCTTAGACGACAAAGTCAGGCGCTTAGGATTTTGTAAACGACTCCCAGGGACTTTAACTGAAAACAAACGTATCTAAACACAAACAAATTAGCGATTGGTGGAGCTGATGGACGGAAATAAGTGCCATGCAACTAATTTTAAAGATTGTCGGGGAACAGGAGGAAGCCTTCCTCCGAATATTCAGTAGTGGAATCGACGAAGCGGTGGTTAGACTTCTGTCACTATATGAAGCAATAGACCCCTCAGGAAATGTGTTCGGCTCCAATCAACATCAAGTGCAAATAATGCACCTATGAAGAGCTGAATTAAGTCATCTAAGACTTTTAGAAAGCGCGGTCTGTAATGCAACACAGTCTTTCGTGTATCGCCGTGTTATTTCATATTATTGGGCAATTATTTAACAAATAAACTAACGTAAACCTGAGCAATCATTACAAGTTTATTTCATAAGTCTTCAAAACAAAATTTTGTGTTCAACATTTTGTATCACCAAAGTTGCTAGACTGTTGTCATAACGAAATCGGAATGAAAACATTAAATTTGGTGTGGAATGTATTCCACAAATAAATACAGGGGAAGTCGAATCGTTTAAGCTTCGTAATACCGATACTTAAACGACTACAGATTGACATCTCTCAAAACGCCTCGAGTCGAATAAATAAAACGACATGCGGAATAGGGCGATTACCTCAAGTCTTGAGTATGATTTCCTTGAAAGGGTCTGTTCCTAATCCACGAACCATCTGCAGCTTTTCATAAAGCGATGAAGTTGACTGATGCTAATTTGACTTAGCTCTGTCAATTCGTAGAAATATGGGGCCTCCAAATGACTAAATCAGCTGGATGAGAGTTCACTTCAATTGCAAAGACGGTGTGAAATGGTTCCTTTTTCCTCTTCGTCCCTGCAACTTCTGCAGTTGTCGTTATACGTGATGCCTAGACTTGAGGCGTGAGTTCCAATGGCACAATGCCCGGTTATGGCACCAATGAGAGTTCTAAGACTCGCCAGTCTTGTCTCAAGGCGTGAGTTCCAATTCACAATGCCCGGTTATGGCACCAATGAGAGTTCTAAGACTCGCCAGTCTTGTCTTGAGGCGTGAGTTCCAATGGCACAATGCCCGGTTATGGCACCAATGAGAGTTCTAAGACTCGCCAGTCTTGTTTTGAGGCGTGAGTTCAATGGCACAATACCCGGTTATGGCACAAATGAGAGTTCTGAGACTCGCCAGTCTTGTCTTGAGGCGTGAGTTCGAAAGGCACAATGCCCGGTTATGACACTTACCGGCCTACTCATTCTGATCAGTTCGCGTGAACGTTTTGGATCGATAGCAGGCCATAATTGCTTTGTGATAAGGTACCCAGTGCCTACGTTTGGTGTGGGTTAGCGTTTCAAGCTTCAGTACATGCTTTACAGTAGCGACGGGCATGAAAAGCAGTTCCCCTTCCGGAATCCTCTGAAATATCACTGTTTCCCGGCACCCATTTATGTTGAAAGCTGAGAGCTTGTCCTTTCAAGCGTCTTTGACTGCCATAGCTTCGAACATATTGGCGGGTCACAATTGTTGCTTAAGACCTTTCGTAGCTTGCATTGATCCTTTTGCTCATGCAATGTATTCATCTTTGTGAACACCAGGTTAAAGCTTCCATACTTTGGCATTCTTCCTTGCTGCAATTTTTTAAACATACCAGTCAGTGATCTAAATTAAAGCCCATAAAGTTGCGTTTAGAGTTAAGGAGTACATATCTCTTCCTTTGGCACAAATGACATTTACTATAGCTGTTGTGAAGTTATCTTACAAGGGACATTCCTTAGCAGCACTTAAGAGCACTTAACGTATCACATTTGCTCATGGACTTCAGGTTTACAGAGGTCTACGGATGGTTGAATTTGGAATGGTCGGTGATAGTGGATAGCCAGGGATCTATAATAATAATATGATTGGCGCTACAGTCCGAGGCGGACCTGGGCCTAGCTTCTCAGCAACAACTCGTGTTGTGCGTGCTATTGTTCTCTCACGCGTGGAAGGGACCTACAGTTTAATGCCGACTGCGAACGGCCAAGTTTGAGAAGCTTTTTCTAGATAGGAAATACTCTTTGAGCATTATCAGTGACTCGAAAGAGGTGGTGCCGTGAAATATGGAAGGTGGTAAATTATCGGGTATCGAACCTGGCACCCTCTGCGTAGGAGTCGACACACTAACACACTACGCCACGGCGACCCAAATCGCCATGGATCTACTTGGACCTAAAAAGAATACACGCATGACAGTGGATGCCATGAGGCTCGCGCATCATAATGGCCTCAGTCTGAGACGCAGGCAATGCCACAAGGACTTATTGAATCGCACTGGGACTTAATTGCGTTAGAAGTACATCCACACGAATCGACCCTACCACACTTCCTAGAACTTTTACTTCGCTTCTCAAATTCCTTCTACTGAATGATCTACTGGGCCTTGGTTGTCATCCATGGTCATCCTCCCACAGAGATCGTAAATTTTCTTGAAACTGATTGTTTTTTTGGGCTAATCCCCTGAATCCTCCTTCAAGCAAGATCTTCGCAACGATAAGCCTCAAGTTCATACCCTTCTCTGGCATGTCGAACCCAGACAGACTCCCATATCATCAATTTCATTGCCACTGGCCGCCGCTAACGCCACCTAATCGATAACATCTCCTCGCAAATCCCCCTCACATTCCATTCAATTTTATCTGACAACCGATTGCCGTAAAATTACCCAAACGACTATGAGAACACGTATAGAACATCTCGTCTACGCTAATTCGATATTAACTATAAATCCGTTTTAATTATCCGCCCTCCCCCACTTCCATTTGGTCCGCCTCAAGCGACACCCCACACACCACCCGCCTCGTCAAATGACCACCACGGCCGCGGCCACGCCAGCTGCCGGTGCAGTGCCAGTGTTTTTCTCAAAACTCGAAAAACCACATGCAAGCATTCGGAGGTGCCTCTCGGGTCGCCCCCCGCCATCCCTGAACCCCGCCACCGTTGTTCGTTCTCACGCCAAAAACACTCAAAAATCCATTAAATTCTTGGTAAACTTTCCGAATAACGCCAGCGAATGTCGGAGGCAATCGAGAATGAGCGTCGTCGTCGTCTTCGCTCGACTATATGCTCTCGCTCTCTGGCAGGGCGAGCTGATGCGAGCCCCAGCACCAGCACATAAAACTGAGTTTTCTCAGAAAACTTCTAAGCAAATATTGTAGCTACACAACCGGGCGCATGTAGCTGCTGCTGCGTCTCTTCGCAATCGCGATCCAGAGAGGCGCACAAATGCTGGAGACTTCGGGCGGGCCAGTGGCGACGTCAGCAGGTGGTGTGCCGCGTCGGGGCTGAAGGAAAAACTACACAACTGCGAGTGATTGGAAATTGTTTGCTGCGCAAACAGCCAGATGAAATATTTGTGTTTTCTGAATGGTTTCATGGTTGTTGTGTGTGCATCCGAGAGGACTTACAATGATTGACTTATCGTTACATCTTGCGGGTGGTTTTCGGGGTTTGCTGCGATGGGTGGAGGTTGCGTGGACTGTGCTGTGGAGGGGTGGACTGAATCACGGTTGGACACATGTCATTATATCGTGACATGTTCTTAAATAATACGTAAGTCTTGGGCCTAGCTTGTTCTTAAATAGGGACTTTTTAAGTTTCAAATCTGTCTAGAGAAGTCCGTCGAATGGTAGATCCAAAGTTCTATTGGGCGTCCGGTCGACATCTGCAATCAGAGTTCTGATGGCGAAGGTCGCCCCAATTCATTGTGGTGTACGGCGAATGACCTTAGAAGACGTGATCAACTTGAGAAACAAATTAGGACTCTTATGACGGAAATCTTCAAGTTATCAAGATTCAGGCAGTTTTTACTGGAGTCGCAAAAAATTAAAAAATTCTCTCTTAAGAGGTTCAGGAGGGACCCAAAGATGGATCTATGCTGCAACCGACCTTGCCACTGCTTAAAGGTTGGAAGCCTGCTGTGGAACGGCCGCTATCGCCACGAGTCTCTTAAGAGGTTCAGGAAGGACTCAAAGATGGATCCATGCTGCAGCTGGCCTTGTCACAGCTTAAATGTTGTATAGTAAACGTTTAAACGCTAGAGATTTAAGGCAGTTAGATTTGTCACATGATCCTTACTAGGTTTAGAAAGGGGCTCTGGGGTGCTTCACATTTTATCACATGGTTTAAAGGCTTGAAGTCGGCAGCGAATTCACCATAATCTATACCGATTCCTAGATTGCGAAATTCAGCCGACAAGAGATCGTTCGAAACAGACCTGCATACCCTAAAAGCCGTCTGTATCTACAGATGCCATAATGTCAGGCTCCAGCAAACCCGAAGACAAGAGTTATGGCACTGATGGATACCTGCACGGTATCTAACTCCGACATCTGACTTCAGTCAATTTCTCTAGATTTGCCCCACTCCCTCGCTTCATCCTCTCAAAAGCCACATGCGTCAAGTTTCCATTTCCAAGCACCCCATCTATCATTCACCCTGACATATCGCCGTTTCCCAATTACCACCAACACACCCTCTTGCCGCAGCAAATAACTCCGCCGACATTTTTCATTTGAATATGCTGTCAAAACAAAATTGGCGAATGGCTTGCAAGGCTCCTGAAAAAAAATTAAAGGTTAATTTCAAGAAAACCAAGCACTTCCTTCTCTTGTCGTAATCCATGTCACAGGCAGCCCAGACCAAGCCCTCATCCCCCCGTCTGATGGGAATCTGTATTTTATTGCCCCCTCGTCATACATTCGCCGACCATCCGTGGATACACATGAAATTCCTTGAGTTTCATCTTTTCCCATTTCATTTTGAAATCGCATCCGAAGGAATCCCTAACAAAAGAAATGTCTTTCCCAAGACAGCCCCCTGCGCGGCTTTCGTAAGGCCAGCAAAGGCACAACGACCCCCCGGCAGTCAGATTTTTTCCATCGCTCTCAATAGCGAATATCTTTCATTTATTAGATATTTATTACCACTTCCAGATGGAAGCAGCATTTGTGCGCGCCGACATTCCCGCCGACGGTGAAGGGATGCCGAGCGACGCGCCACCCGCAGCCAGATGGCGGGGCCGAGAGCAGCCTTCTCTGTGGAACAATTCAAACCGTTTCTAATGAAGAAGAATCTCTGTCTCTTTCTCTCTCGCTCTTGGCATCTCGCTTCACACGCACTCTCCCCCAGAGGGTGGTCTTCATTCTCCGGGGTTTGAGAGAGGAGGGGGTGGTGGATTAGACCGCTCCTGACAGGTGAATTCAAAATGGGGATACAAGTAACACTGTCTAATGTTATATTTATGGGCTACACATCGCTCTTGATTTATTCTGGAAGTGGAGCCTCCTTCACCCTTACTATGGGCTGGGGAAATCCAATTACGCTTCGGAATGCTTTTATGATTTATTTCGAGCCATTCCCGAGCAAACTACTCGCTCGGGTATTTATAGAATTTTATTTGGACTTGATTTTTGTTGTTGTTGTTGTTGAAAACCCAAACCAATGTGGTTGCTGTGCCACAACAAATCAGTGGGAGGAGGGGTCAGTTTCTCATTAAAACTTTATCGGTGTCGACATCAAGTTGATGGTTGCAGTTGGAAGTGGTCAAAAGTTGGAATGACCGGCTGGATTGGCTTGTTGTCCAGTTCTTGTGGTAGAAACTCCACTGGCCTTCTTCATTTGATAGGCACGCTCTACATCACTCACTCAGAGTGAACTGAGCTTGGGCACGACTTCTGAGCCGTGCCCTACCGCCTTCTGGAAAATTTAGAAGCCAAAATAAAGAGCAAGCATGAAATTACGAGCGTTTTCGCTTCTTGCCACTTGAAGGAGTTTGAAACTACAAAACATTCTTGCAAGATATTGACAAGGAAATGGCTGGAATCTTCCTAAGGGTGAACCTAAGGGTGAAAGCCTCAGCTTGTAAGGAGTGTTTTCGATTCAATTCTTCTTTTAGTCTGAGAAAGGCAACTGATGTCTGAATCTGGCATGAGTAAGGCGTATCTTAAGACATTTTAAAAATTGGTCTGGAGTGAAATCGCCAGGTCTTACCAAGCTAAGGATCGATTGTTGACTTGTGTGAATTCAGAGAGATTCCTACAGACAAGACAAATGGCTTCGCAGGAATATTTCTTCTTACTTTGTAAAGTGTTAAATAATAAATAATAATAAATAAAAAATACCTTGTTAAAGGTGCTTAGAATCTCATCCAAGGTCAAAGAACCACTGCAGACAGCTCAAAGGCAGCTCTAAACCTCTGTTGAGGTTGGAGGAAAACAAGAGGCTCTGCGACATTGAGAGTGCAGTCAGTCAATAGAGCAAGTCAGTAAATATAGCGACTCTTATTAGATGGAAGACCGAGGAAAATACCTCCATACCCTATGTAGAGATCCAAAAGAACTATCGAACAGTGACACCATCCGATGAAGATTTAAAAGCTGACACGAATGACTCCAATTTGTTCGACGGCTTGGTATAGATGGATTCAGTGCATTTCAATCGGCAAATCCAACCAAGTTTTTCTGAATGACTTAGGTAGGGGCCTGCAAGTGCACTTACCAGCACACATAGACCACATTGGTCCATTGCGATATCCAGAGTCAGACAACTAACCCTGATTGACTATTCCAGTGATATTGGCGTGAATTTGATCCCAAACGCAAATGGTGACTGGTCCAGATTTGAAATCCAAATAAAAGCGTTCACTGGGATTCGAACCGGGGACCCCGCTAACCAGGGGCAGGCACTCTACGAAATGCACCAATCAGTCGTTAAAAATGACTTAGGTAATAGATAAACCTAGCGCTTCCTTGGAATGGTTATCAAGGTCTGTTCGAAGTGAGATTGAGCAAGCAATCCAACATTCAGCCCAGCAGTTTTACTTTCTTGGTTGAGTCGCATTTGGTAAGAGATTCTCCATTAAGAGTTCTTGCTATCACCGCAGCTAGGCGCGGGTTAAATGCACCGTGCTAGGTGAAGGGGTTTAGTCCTTTGAAGACGGCGAAAAGGGTTTCCTTCGTCGAGAATTGGAAGGACAGCAGGGTATATGTGCTCTTTCAGGCGACGCTTATGCGTGCGAGCAAAATTCATAACTTCACCTTGCACTGGTGAAATTTGAAGATTTATGTGGATATCTTTGTTTTGTATATAACCAGGGTGCCTTGACGATGGCCCTTGGCACTTTATTTTGGAAAGTTTGTATGTAGTATGTTTCTGTTACTACCCCATAGTTGTATAGCATACGTCCAGACGGGTTTTAGCACTTGCAATTTGTTGTCAGTACTCAGCTTGGAATATTTTCAAATAAGCCAGTACATGTCTTTGTATCTTAATTGGAGATCCTCACGTTTTTTTTTTGACGTGCTCCTTCCATTTAAACTTAACATCGAGAGTCATTCTACTGTTATATTTATGGGCTTCACATTGCTGTTGATTTATTCTGGAACATATGCTGGGGAAATCTAATTATGCAATTGAATGCTTTTATGATTTATTTGGAGTCATTCCCGAGCGAACTACTCGCTCGCGTGACCAAGCACCCCAAACCCCCAAAACCAAAAAGATGGAGAGATCTGAAGCCTTAAGAAGCACTCGGCCATAAAGTAGTTCAATCGAAAGGAAACACGGTCAGCAGAAGAAATGTCATCTGTATTTTAACTGGTCACTAGCCAATAGCACTGTCTATCTCTTGACTTATGTAGTGAATAGTCACCATACCATCTTGGTACCCGTACCAGTCTTGGACCATAGATAGTCACGTCTTTAACAACTTAATCTGATGTATAATCAATAATGATTTTCGAGCAGATTCACTAGGTAGACCAAAAAGCTGTAGGATCGCAACAATGTTTAACTGACTTTTTAAAGGAATCCCTGCGGGAACAATGAGCCCATTCCGCTCTAAGTGTCCAGGAAAGATAACAACATAGTCTTAGCCAGCACCCTTCTGCCGATTAGATGAACAACTAATTCTTGGCAAGCCCTGGAGAAGAAACAGAATTGCAATCTAAGTCAGCAGCCTTGCTGCTGATTGGATGAACAACTAATTCTTGGCAAGCCCTGGAGAAAAAATAGAAAATTTCCATCAAGGACTTCAGGTTCCCTTGACAGCTTCCTCCTTCTTCAAGTTGCTGACTTTTGGTCTTAGTGTATGAAATACCAAACTGAATAGCAAAAAGCTGGTCCCCGTTTGTACAGCAAAGTTCATCCTCTTTCGTCACTCCAGTCCAATTTGTAGTAGGCTCTTGGTATCGTAGAGGGAAGGATATGCTTTTCTTCGAGTTTAGCTCCTTGAAGCTGAAGACACGACGAGGCTTGATCTCTCCATGATCGCCGGTGTCGACATCGAGTTGATGGTGATGGCAGTTGAAATAAAACGTCTTCACCGGAGTTCTTCATCCTGTCTTCAAGGAAGACGTATAAGGACTAACTCACTCTGATCTCTGTAGTTTTTTAGTTAGTTGACTTTTTTTTATTTCATTCAAATTATTACAACTCGTTTATTGACAGACATAACATCTTAATTTGCAGGTTCTTTTGGCATTTGGCCGTCTACCAGCTCTGTTCTCAGTTCACTAGAACCTAGCTTAGACATGGCTTCTGCTAGTCTACTCACGTTTACTTGAAATTGTAGGCTTCGCTCAAGAAAGTCATTTAGTCACTTAGACTCAAACTGATTTCCTACTGAACTTAATTTTTAAACTCTGAGTGCTGACTGCCGGCTGGCTGGGTAGGCGACTTCTAAGTCAAGAACGACATCAAAGTCACGTGCTTGTAGGCCCATTTGAACCTTTGATGCACTGATTGGAAATGGAAAATTCGTTCCTTACTGCTTTTTCAGTGTTCTAGATCCCGAAAGGATTCGTGAATGTCATGGATGAAGTGACTTTTTTAGCTTTAATATGTCACTTGTCACATTTCCCCTTATTCTCTTAGTCGTGTCACTTTGACAAATTTGCATAATTTTCAATTAGTCAATTTATGTAACTTTTGTCACCCTCACGACGATCCTGCCAGTCGGAAAGTCTCATAGAAAGTCACATGAAGTCACTAAGTGAATACAGGTGACATGTTTTTGGGTGACACGACTCAGAGAATAAGGGGGATTAATCCAACAAAGCTCGTCCAGGCACAAAGACCTTGTCACCTATCTACATTGAATTGCTTTGCTTTATCTTACTCGGCTTCCCTGTCTGTTGTTGAAACTTCACGAATGGCGCCCAATGAAGAGCCTTTAATTCTCCTCGTGTTTGCCAATCGATTGTGTATAGGTTTGGATCCGGTGATGGAGAAGCACCAAGCAAACAACTTACCTCAAGCCAATTAATGAATGACGACCAATGGATTCCATGTAAGGATTAAATACACTGGCGTCCTTTGGATAACATCCTCGGACTAGAGACACCAAAGTCAATGCCCTACAGAAACTCGAGAAAATCCCCATTTCTTGTGTTGACCAAATTCAATTTTGATGAGCCTGCCGGTGGCCGCAGCCTATTGACCAAAGACAAGAAGACAAAATCCTCGTTCATTCAATTAACCAACTGCCACATCTAATCAAAATCATTTCGAAGAAACCAACGCACATCGTGGTGTCAAGGAGCACAAGTTGAGAGTTCAACGGCCTCAACGCTCACGTCTCATTTGCCCTTAGCAACACGCACTCCCTAGCAGGCGCTCCTCCATCCCATACCAAGCGCACCATCTGTGCCTTGCTCATCGTTAAGGTTCTCATTCCTCTGGCAATCCTAAATCAACAACAAAGCCGAGTGGCAGCTCTGCTACGTAACGCAGGAGGTGTCCCCCGACCAGGAACTCACTTAGCAGTTCATGAGAAGCGGCTCATTCGCGAACCATGCCAAGTCTGCTTCCCATTTGTGTGTGTCACCCTCGTGCACTCTCGCTGTCAATAGGTGGCGACATTAGGAAATAATAATATTTGATTGTGCGATTGTGGAGTGTGGGGAGCGAAAGGGGGCGATGTAGGAGCGACGACGTCCGTCCCGGCTGTCAGTTGGGGTTGATTAAACTAGACGATGGATGTACGGCTAATTCCACTAATGACCAACAGGCTGCTGGTAAATATTGACTCAAAGTTTGTTTGCGCGGTTGATTAGTTGGAAGTTTACGATCCGAGATACAGTGCGGATAGACAAGCGCAAAACTTTTCAACTCGAAGGGGTCTTCCATTACGTTTTTTTTTTTCGTTTTCGTATTGCACTGCGTCCAAGTGTGTCGGCTGACGGTGGAGGCTGGCATACGCTTGGGGTGGCGTCGGTTGCTATTGTTGGCCAGTATATTCTAATAAAGAAGTGTGTCAGTGGTGAAGAGGGTGAGGGGAAGGTGGACACAATTGTTCCTGTTCCAGAATGAGATTCGAAGGGGTTTCGTACGAATACAGGGTGCGTTTTATGTTCCAATTCGAGTTTGTATGGCCGCTGCTTGGAACTGCTCGTTGGCATTTGACAAGCGTAGGGAGTGGGCTGCTCACGTAAGGAGTTCTTTAAGGAGAGCAAGTATTTTTTAACAAGTCAACCACAACGCAGATACATTTAGGACTATGTTCGAACTGAGGAGAATGAAAGTACTTGGAAATCGGTTGAAAATGCTGCGTCACGCGACGCCAATTTGTCACTTCCCGAGCTGTGCCACAGGCACCCCACCTTCTATCTTCAAAGGAATTTGCCTGCATCGAGAAGTCGGAAACCTATACATATTGGGAAACATTCCACAACCAGGCATACGCCGGCCACCTTTTCCCTTCAATCACTTCACGACATCAATCGGTTCAGAGAGACCACCTTTATCGTGTTTATCTCGTTTTTCATTTTTGCAGATTGCGGCACATTCCCTCAAGAGTGTGTTCTGCAGCATGCCCCTCGCAACCCCCACCCACGCACATTATTATTACTTTTTTTTATCATTCAAACATTCATCAAACGAGTGCGCAATCCACGCAGACTGCCACCACTTCACCGCATCGCTGAGTAAACAAAAACCGAAGAAAAGTTACTCGTTAAAAAACAAACACTACACAGTATCTCATCACTAGCCCACTTAATATCTGGGTCATACTCATCAGTTCTGGTTTTCCTGCTTCGCCCTCAAGCTCGTCAGCTCGCGTCATTCTCCCGCGCAGGGAGAAGATAAAGTGCTCGAAGAGATGTAAAACATCCCCAAGCGGCCCGAATTCGATTCAATGACACACGCACCGCTCCTCCTCCTCCGCCACCTCCACCACGCTCGGCTGTTTTCGACTTTTTATCTCAATGCAATCGGCATTTGTATCTCATTAAGAGCGACAGCGGTGCGGTGTCGGACGGCGGCAATGTATCCAAAATGAATGGATCTCGACTACAGAACAGACGTTTACGACTGACGCTGATGGCTGAAGATGACGACGACAACAACGATGATGATGATGACGACGGTAGATGGGGATGGGGATGAGATGATGCGGCGTCAGCGACCACTGCCGATGATGTCGATGATGATGTCGCTGTCAATGAATTGAATAAACGACGATGACAACTACTAATTGGATAAATAGATTCGCCCAGCAACTACAATCATGGCCCATCAGCGGAGCCATCAATTAGCCTCTAAACGATGAGCGACCCAAATCGATTTGTCTTCAAAAACAAAGAAAACAAAAAATATGATTGGGGTTTGTGTATCGTTAACTTTTGGAATTTATTAGTTTGAGTGGCTGAGTGTGGATAAATCAAAACCAGAACAACACGCTCATCTCTCCGGCGGCGGCGCTCACTTTCATGCCAGATGCTCACTCGGTTTGGTCGGTTGGAGGAACCGTCTTCGGTTCGGTTTATTATCTGTTATCATGGATTTATAATTGCTTTCAGTGAGATACCTAGATCCATAAAAATGTTAAACGAATTCGATTTCGTATTCCGCACTCGCCTCCTTCATCCCCCTTTTGTGTTCCCCTTCCCGCCCACGAGATAAAAAAAAAACAGCCAAACTTGCTCGGGTTGTTGGCATTTATTTGTGTTTTTTTTTTGCTGTTTTTATTTACATTCTGTTGGTTTCTTTTGAACAAAGGTTGTTCATCTTCTCGTTGGAATTTGGGATTATTGCATAACTAAAGACGTACAGGCTGTGACACAGAGAGGGGGACGATTGGATGTTTGAATGGTTGTGGGTTTATCAAGAGAAGACAGAATTGATTGTCAAATTGATCACAAAAATAATGAGATGATAAAGATCTTCAGATGAGGGGAGAAAATCGCAACACGTGAACAAGTTTTGGTGATATGATACAGTCACGGACAACACAATAAGACCAGTAGGGAAAAAATCAAAGAAACTAACTTTTTGGTGGCGGCAAATTAACTTTTAAGCCTGGCTGCATATTTTTCGTTGTTGGTAACGGTCTCAGCAAACGGGATATCATGTAAGCGTCAATTTATAGAGACAAGTGTTCAGTAAACGAAATCGACCTGCAAAATGGTGCGGACAAAATAATAAGACCGGGGTACTTGTTTTTGATTTTCTAGATTGTGTACATTGTAGATTGTTTTATTTTATTTTTGTAGTATACTCATTGTAAGAATAAAAATAAACAGTATCTGCATCAGTCTCCCCACTTACACTACATTTGAAGTGTTTCACTTTAATTTTTTTTTTATTTTTAACATTTTCACCACGAAAAATTTCAAAACCGAACGGTTTGAGAAAAAACATTATATCAAAGAAATTCAATGGCCCTGAGTAATAACTCGAATTTTACTTAAACTAACTGCAGAATAAGAAATATCGAATGACTTAAAAAGTAATAAATTTCCCCTCATCTTAGATGATACGACAGATATATCCACCAAAAAGTGTCTCGTTATTGTGCATTTTAAATTTAGTAGAATTACAGACACCTTTTTTGGTTTGATAGAACTGGAAAACTGCTCCCAAAGTTGTTAAGGAATATCTGGATAAGAACCAAATTACGCTTACTAACTCTATTGACTTAGCCACGGACTAGCGCGGAACGATTGCAACTTCAACAACTTTTTACAATTTATTAAATCTAGGGTGTCTAGGACTTATGTGCGTCAACCACGGAAAAGAAATTCCATCTGGAATAGATCAGTTCATTCGGAATACATACTATTTTTTTGTTTGTACAAGTGAAGACAAAAGTAACAAGCTGAAAAGCATCTGCAATGATTTTAGTAATAACAAAAAATTTAATTTGTACTTTTTGTCACACAACCTTCTGCAAATGAAAAAAGTATTGCAATCGGAAATCAAAACATCCACCTTCATTCGCCATTTTACAAAGCTTCTTGTGCGTTATAGGGTACTTTGTTCGACCTAATACGATTTTGAAGATGCTGGTTGTCATCTTTCGCAGGAGTCCATGTTTTTTGGTGAAGAGTTTATTCAACACGTGAGTCAAAACTCGTTTTCTGACACTGAAACGATTTTTGATAGAATTTGTTTCAGAAATTATTGCATTAGCTTACGTAGTCACATAATAAATCGTCTTGACTTTTCAAGTCACGGGAAATAGAATTTTTTAAGTATTTAAATCCAAAAGAAATACAAACTGATGTCCTTCACGGTTTGTCAACCATTGCTGACACATTTCCATATTATAGTGGATGTATTCTCTATTAATTATAACCGCGATGTAATTGCAGATTTTGAGGATTACATTGTTAAAATCTGGTCGGATTTAAGGTCTAAAAAGAATGGCTTACGGGAGTATATGTTTAGGAACTTATCAACATGTATGCTGCGCAAGAGTCGGGAGATGTTTTTCGACTTTTACAAGACTAAATTAAGAAACAATCTAAATGAAAAAACAGTAAGTAACCTTCTTTTCTCGAAAGACTTACTTTTGGGAAATAAAGGTACGTTTGAGCCACCTTCAAAATTAACGTCTTTTGTAAACCAATACTGATTTATTGATGGCAAAATCATTAACATAAAGCCAAGTGTTAAATTTATGTTGTAAGAATTAAAAGTAAATGTAAAGTAAATCAAGTCACGAAAATTATATTACATAAATGGTTTTTAAAAGTAAATTTGAAAGAGTTATTTTCGCTTATCACTTCAATCTACTATGAAACGCTACGATTTGAGCTATTCTCTACAATTTATCGAACATTAAGTGGGGTCACTGATTTGCATACAAAGATGCATAGAACCATTTATGAAAACACAAAAAATGGTCCGTGGGGGGCACTGCTCTGTAACTGAAAAAGACTTGCCCCTGAAACTAACGAGGGATGGAATGGATGTTGAAGTTACAGGTATCCAGACTCATTCTATGGTCAAGAGCACACGTATTTTATCCCGTGCCATTAGGTCGACCAAGAAAAACATCTCTTGAAGATTATCTCCAAATTAAAAGTCAGTCAAAGAAAAGCCCTGCAGAGATTATGGTTGAATTAAACTTCCTAGTCTACATTCCAACAATACAAAGAAGACTTCTCTTCGGAAGTAGTCATAGAGTTGCGCTGTTTATTACCGAAAAGCACAAAAAAAAACCGTCTTAACCCTTAAAAGCCTGAATTTTTATTTTGAGCTGAAAAAAATGTATGGTGGTACTGTTCTTTTGTAAAACTTGCGTTTCTGAACAACTTTTGCTCTACGACTTAGTTCATAGGTTTTATTTACCTGAGCTAGTTAGGAAAAACTTGGTTGGTTTTTGACGAACTACTAGGCACCCGGAGATCAAACATTTTAAAGGTGTATTTTCCATCACTCATTTTCTTTTTTTAATAAAAATCAACCATTCGAGTTCAATTTAAGATTTCTTTTGCGCCACATTGTGGTTTTTTAAAAACATTACAATCTTTATTAATCGGAACGCCTTCAAACATCGTTGCATATTCTCCAGATCGGGAACGAACACCAACAATAACTGGGTGTTCGGCATTATCCACTGTTGCATAGTTCATCTACATTTACATCCGCTAATTCCACAGTTTCATTTTCACGTGAATGGCCTATTTGCTCGTCAACATTACAATCTTTATTAATCGGAACGCCTTCAAACATCGTTGCATATTCTCCAGATCGGGAACCAACACCAACAATAACTGGGTGTTCGGCATTATCCACTGTTGCATAGTTCATCTACATTTACATCCGCTAATTCCACCGTTTCATTTTCACGTGAATGGCCTATTTGCTCGTCAACATTACAATCTTTATTAATCGGAACGCCTTCAAACATCGTTGCATATTCTCCAGATCGGGAACCAACACCAACAATAACTGGGTGTTCGGCATTATCCACTGTTGCATAGTTCATCTACATTTACATCCGCTAATTCCACCGTTTCATTTTCACGTGAATGGCCTATTTGCTCGTCAACTTCAAAATGTTCAATACGGAAAGCAGCCAGAAAATCAAAATCTGGGTCAAGATCACTGTCGTCAGAAGAAAAAATCTCCATCATCTTAACTTTCCGACCATGCAACAGAATTGACAAACTCGGAAAGTTCTTCTTCTGTTCTAAAATCACCAATTCTTCGCAACATGCCTTATCAATAAACAGAAAAAAAATCACAACAAAAACGTTGCTATATTATTTTACATTTAGGTTTCAAGTAGCGATCGACGCAAATGGTGGCGCTTGTATCAAGAAATATTTTAAAAGTGGCAGCGGAAAGTTTAAAAAATAAGTTTTTAATTATTTTTGGTTGGTTCCTGGCGGTACCAGTGGGATATTAAGAGTTAAATTCGCTGAAGGGGGGGTTTTGTTTGACAAGTGGAGAAAAGAAAAAAAAATACAAAATATTCTTTAGTCGGGTGAAAAAATAGGCGGATGTGGTTTGGTCTGATGGCAAGCGATGGGTATGGCAACAAAAAAATGCAGTAACTGTGCAGGTACATTTTCGGAGGTCATCCAATAAGAGGTGTCATTTTCATACGTTTGAAATATGAAATATTGCGTCAGTAACAGTGCTAATATTTTTGCTGCAATCTAAACTACAAATCATGCGGTTAAAAAGATATACTCTCATACATGCTCTCAAACTTTCAATGTAATTTTTCATAAGGTTCATTAGGTGCATTTTCAGCGCATAGTTTGTAACCTAAACGAAGAACCGCGGGATTATCATCTCCAAAAACAGTTACCTACGGGACCGTTTTAGCTTCGTTTTTGGCCACAAGAGTGCTGAAGGAAATCGGGATAAACTACATAGCGAGATTTTCGGCGGCTTCGGATAGCATTACTCATGATTTTTTCGTGGATGCCTTTATGTCTGCGTTCAATTCCGTGCAAGAGGCTATTAGGTTTAATTACGATCTCTGCCATGTTTTGAAGCAATCGGGATTGAATTTGCGTAAATGGTCTTTAAATTCGCGAGCATTTTATTGATGCCGAGCATCAAGAATCGCCAACAGCGTTATGAATTGGCAAAATTGCCGTCAAGACCTTAGGTCTGTGGTGGAATGTCGAAGCGGATTCTTTTGAATTTACGCCATCGTTACAGGTCCTGGGCATGCAAACCACGAAAAGAAATGTACTGTCGGACATCGCTCCGTACATTCGATCCTTTTAAGTTGGCTACAGTTGTAAACATGAAATTTAATTCCATGAAACGTATTTGGTTGAGGCAAATGGGATGGGATGAAGCTCTCCCCATGGATGTGTACAAAGAATGGTCAGAATTCAGATCGGATCTGGATTCATTGCGTGTCATTCAAGTTCCGCGTTGGCTGCATTCAATTGTGCTTCCGAGTCAGCAATTTTTGCTGCAGTGTATTCCAGAGTGTTAGGTGGTGTCTGCATTCGAACGGCATCAATTTGTGCAAAAACGCGATTCGCACCATCGAAACCTACATTTTTAATATCCCGTCGGGGTTACCACAGTTTTGTATCCCTATGGACTGTATATTCAATCAAAAATACTTCCCCTTGAAATTGCAAAGAGAAAATAAACTGAAAGACGCGTGCTTGCAATTCGGCATCGACCGTGGAAGTACCCCACTTTTATTGTAAGGAAATAGACAGAGGCAAACATATATCGATTTTAAAGGCTAGGTTAGGTTAGGTAGGCGGGCTGCTAGTGCATTCACCAGCACACTTAGACCAAATTGGTCCATTGTGATACCCATAGTCAGACTACTACCACTGATTGACTCCTGCAGTGATAGCGCCTCTGGACGACTGGACTAGATTTGAAAACCAGATAAAAGCGTATTAACTTTGCTTTCTCTACGATACGAACCGCTAACCAGGAGCAGGCACTCTACTAACTGCGCCATCCAGTCGTTAAGATTTTAAGGCTGAAACGCATTCGATACGGTGAACACTTACCATTTTGATTTTATTGAAAAAATAGAGAATGTTTATGTTTATGTCAAGTGACCGTCTCGGATCTACTGCTGCAGGTGGTCAGTCCAATTCCTGTTGGGGTTAATAAAGCATCTGCAAGTGTCCGCCTCGTATTGCCTGCTTTTCTAAATGGTCATTCTCTGATGAAATTTCATTACCGTTTTCGCATAACTGTGGCTTTGTTTCACTACCAAGCCTTTGTTGTTGAACCTTTGGTGAGTACTTTCTCCTCATCTTAGCCTTTTGACAAACAATCTCGGCTGACAGCTGAGGTATCCTTCTCGAAAACTCCTTTCGAACACTTTTAGGAAATTCGCCAAACAGTAAAACCAGATATGTGGCTTCCTCTACTTGACAATCAATGGTCCTTCCACTGAGTTGAGTCAGTCAACATTGTCGGCCAACGCGAAAAAGTTGGGCCCACTGACGACATAGACTCACTTATAGAGTCTATGTCAAAATTTGTCCTCCAATTAATTGCGACACCGAAAGTGTATTCAGACACAAAGAATTAATCTCTGTCACTCATAATACTTTTCTGAAAACGTTAACTATCCCATCAGCGAAACTTCGTTGTCGCTCGGAGTCGTCTGTCTATTTGTGGCAACTGGGCGCCTTAAATCTCTAAGCCCAATCCCTTTGAGGGTTCACAAAACCGTTCAGACCTTCCCCTAAAATGAACATTTCTCCCACACCTGGACTGTGTCCATGCCGCAACCTATCGCTCCACTCCATGCATACAGCCCCTCCAAGCTCATAAGCCTAGCCAAAGACTACCAGTCATGACGCCAGCCTGACAGTCGTCCTACATCGTGACATCTTCGTTAATGTTTGATGCAATTAGCGACTGGCTCCGAGGTAAGCTGAGAGGTGAGATCCCAATTCAGGCGACCATCCCTGAAATGTCCTCAAATCCAACACACTCCACCCAGTAACAGCAACCACTAATGTTTGCCAAAACTGATCCCCAGAAGGTCACATTTGGCCTGGCGTTCATTTAGCGTGTGCGACATGCAAGCACTTGAGCGACGACAACTTTTCCATTAATTGGATATGTTACATCCACAACAACAGTGACTTTGATTGATGATGACTGACGTTGTCCACCCTCTCAACCTGGGTCAGGACGGGATTCATTCGCGCCTTCTCGCCCTCGCCTGTGTCCAATGGTGTTTCTGATGTACTCATTTTTGGCAGCGAACCACGCGAAATCATAACAAACTTTGACAACTGCCTTGGTTTCAAAGGAAACTATCAAGCTCTCGGCTCGTGACAATTTCCATATGTCGCCACAAATAGTCGCGCAATGGGTTGAGTTCAATGGTCTTGACATTTCCTCAAACACGGCGAACTCGTGGACAGTGTGTACCTCATTTGTGCGCGCCTCATCGATATTCGCATTAATTTCCATTTGAAGGAAACAGATCCGGAGCCGATGTCTCTTGCGGGAGGCAGGTCTGACGGGGGCGTGTGCACGTGGAGTGAATTCGAATTGTGATGATGAAGGGATGCTCCGCTGGGCGCTGTTCCGGCGGGCAGATCGGGATGGAAGGGATTAGCGGGTGACGTGACGGAGTTTTAAGGGCGGCGCGCTTGGGTATGGACCAAAGCGGCGGTGAGTGACGGCAGAAAATCCATCGAAGAAGGAAATGAATTTGTTGGGGTGGAATCTTAAGATCCGGGATGAACAGTGGGGTAGACAGGTGAGGAGGCTTGCTTGGGAAGGTGAAGCGTTTGATTCATCGCCTTGTTGTTTATCTATTTCTGAGTCAACAGATGATGTTGTATGACAAAGAAAAACATGAGACTGAAATATTCTTCAAACGCCCAAACTGAAGCCTGAACAACCTCGTATCGTGTGACGCGTCGCTGTCGTTAAGGGACGCCTCAGATCACGAGAGCTCGGTTGTTTCTTATTCTCAGTTGGCAGGTCATCAGATACTTATGAAGACGGCCTAAAAATGACTTGAAATATTGCATTCGAATGCAAATTCGTAGTCTGGTAGCGACTCTTGGAGGCAAGATAACTAACTTTTCTTATGTCCTGTGTCCTCTCGTGGGTCCTAGGGCCTCTACAATGCCTACGCGCAATCGAGTGCAGCTTAGAGAAGTGTGCTTCAGATCTCCCCAACTTAGTCCCAGTTGCCGTGCTTCCTTCTCAACTGTTTTGCGTCACCTACTGCTAGGACCGCCGCCCATCATGCCATACTGAGCAGGTTCGCTTGGTTAGCTATGGACCTGTCACCCTTTCGGAGAGTGAGACCAATCCACTGACTTTTCGTCACTTTCGTCGAGATAAGCCTAACTGTCAATCACTATCTCATTTTCGAAGAGGCACTTGAGCGCGTCACATATTTCTAGGATCCATTATCCTGTGACCGACCAATGATGTCCTTCAATTGGTAAGTTTTAATAGGGCAAGAGCTGTGAGTAATGGAGACATCTAGACGGGAAAATACCTCCAAGGGCCACCGAGACGGTACTAGAAGTGAAAATATGTATCGAAGTGGTTACGAAAGTCTTGTACATCGACTATTTGACACAGGAGACTGTCAGTACACCGACAGGAGCTCTGTGAAAATTTGTCAAGGCGTTTTTTTTTACCTAGATTTGCCAATTCCGACAGGAAAAAATAATGCAATTTTTTAGAAGCTCATAGGATTTAGGCTTCAGCTTTGGATAAAATGGGAATCAATTCTGTCTAGTACAGTGAGAGCTCATGTGGCGGCTAAGTTGATTAGAATGACTCGATTGTTCGCTACAGTTTGCACTAATTTTATGAACTCCCTTAGATTGAGGGAACATTGTGAACGACGAGCGGCTCTGCGACTGTTGCGGTGCCGATTAGTGCGGTGAATTCAGACGCAGATTCAGAGGATCACATTAAGCTGTATACACTTACTTTGTTAATTTTTAAAGTATGTTGGATCGCCGTTTTCTGGACGGAGCTAATATATTAGATGCCGAGCATGGTTTAGACACTCTCTAGGGCGGACAAACCCCTTGGGCAGACAATTTCTAACGACCTTCGATCTTGAATTGAAGTTCCATATATCCCCATGGAAGGACAACTCCCTTAGCCGGACAAATGTGCTGCGAGCGTCGCTGTCCGCCTATGGGAGTTTTCGCTGTCATAATAATATGGGATGCGCGACATTCCGAGGTGGACCTGGGCCTAGCTTCTCAGCCACAGCATGCTTTCCCCCTTCCAAAATTGCTCATTAAATTTTTACATCTATCTGATCTAGCCGCCTGCTGCTCTGTCGCTCTTCTTTTAAATGCTGCCCAACTTCTTTAATTGCTGCTTCATCGACTGGAGTTGGGATTTTTGCGATCCGTACCACTCCATCTGATCTTGCTCTAATAGAGATAGCGGTGCACGAGCGGATTCAGTGCTTCATAGGCTCCACTTGCCCCTTAAGTGTCTGAAATATTATTCGAATAGATCGCGAGATCCTCATCGCCAGTGACACTGATTCTAATGAGCTTGCATGGTCAGATTTTAATGTTTGCGTTGGTCTTTGAAATTCAAAATTTTCATGTCTTGGTTCTCAACTTGCTTCGGAGTCTCAGAAGCTAAGTTAATTGATAACACCACTCGTTTTCGACTCGATTATCGATTCTGAATTGCGTAAGTCGTTCGCCGTCGACATTTGTCGACTTGACAGCAGTTTTATAGAAAAATTCAAATTTGTGGTCGACTGGGTGTCGACTAAAACTGAGATATTCCTGCAAATCGATTGGGTTTTTGTAGTGTGAGGCGATTTTATGGCACGGCAAGTAACAAATAAGAAGCAAGTGGAGATTTTAGTGGGAAATCCAGACATGATAGAAGGGAAATCCAGACATCTGATTCACCTAGAATCAAAAACAACGTATCTCACTTTTTCTAGTTTGGAGACAATAAATAATTTTTTTAGAGACGATTTATTTGAATAAAGTGGCTACATTGTCTCTGATTTTACTAGGATGTAATAGGACGCTGGATAGTTAGAACGAATTGACTGCGAACTAAATGGAAATGTTGAGATGATTGAATGAGAATGAAATAGTGTATTGACTTATACATTACTTATTTCTTTAAGACAGCCAATACAGTAGATAGTAGATTATGCTAAAGTAACGCAAGATGCATAGCTGACACTGTTTTGGTAGTAATCTCGAGCACATAATCTCAGAGTTGCCGCAAATTTTGCTGCAATACAGTGGTGGAAAACTAATTAGATAAACACTCTGTGGCGAAAGTAGCGTACCTCATTTCAAATAAATGAAAAACAGAATTTTTTTTATCAACAACGATAAGAAGTATATAAAGAGAGAAAAAATAGGAAATTGTATGTCATTAACAGAGTTTTTCAAGAAAACAGGAAGTGTAGTCTATTTTTCTGTGGAAATTTAATTAGAAACAAAAATTAAAACAATTTAAAGGATAAAGGAAAGTTTTATACTCAATGCATTTATTGAATCCATATTAACTAGTATTTTGTCGGGAACCCCATGTTAGCGATAACAACTAGATACCAAGTCCTGACATCGTTTTACTGGAATATTTTTCCGAGCTTGTCGGATCTTCTCAAAAAATTCCTCGGAACTTTTGGAGAATTTTGATTCTAAGCTCCTTTCAACATCAGCCCATAAGTTTTCAATGGGGTTAAGGTGGGGACTTTGAGCTGGCCAGCTGAGAACCTTTACTTTTTCTTTCTGAAACCAATTTTTTTGTCTTGTTGAGAAACGTCAGCCGGCTAATAAGTCTGTCCTCTCTGACAGTTGTCTTTCTTGCACGTTTATTTCTTTCGGGGTTCTCCGTACTGCCTGTGCTTGTAAAAACCTTAATTGCCCCATACACCAATTTTTGTTTTGAACACATCAAGTCTTTAGCGACAGAATCCACGGAAGCGTAGACAGTATTTCTGAATTATATGCCTCCTTAGTTCCGGTGTACAACTCTTATTTTTGCCCATTATGTTCAATGATATTTGCTAAATAACGAAGGTAAACTTACTCACCATACCAAATACAATAAAGCAAAAGAATTACCGTAATAAAACACAACTGTTTCAATATTAGCCCAATGTTTCTAATAATTTTCCGCGGATTATTACCCTAGATCTTACTGGTACCAGTTTGGCTTGTGAAATGATCTCTGGCTCAGGACTCATTTCAATAATCAATACATTTATTAGTCGAAAGAAATCGATTCGTTCGACAGTCGACACCCACAATAGATCCATTTCAAGCCGACTTGTTTTTCTCGATTTGGACTTGTAGCTTCATGTTGCCATATTGTTACATGGTCAATATTAGTTGATGCGGTGACCTGATGTCAAGACACGCTTTGAACAAATCACTCACGAGCACAGAAAGAGAGGCGCGCGAATCTGGAGGTGGACGTCAAAATTGCACGTCTACAAATAAGAGAATGCAGGGGCCATTCGAGTCGCGTCCAATTCCACAGCGAATCCTTCATTCCTTCTCAGAAACAATGCCACCAAACCATGTCACCTCCACGAGGCTAATTCCAATCTCTAGCCAGCCAAACCAGAGACATGCATGCTTTCCTTGAAAATCATTCCAACAGCACCATCATCAACCATCGTTTGCCGTAATCGTCCGCAGCCCATATCACATCACACCGCGTCACCACGACCGGCGGCGGCTGTCTCATGAAGGCCCTCATTAAATTCGGCATTCAAAGTCACACCGCATGGAAAATTAGGCAATAATTCTTGAGTTTATGAATCCCCCGCACAGTGCACCGTCGCGCGGCTGCAGATTCATGTGGCGTGCGATTCATGCGATTTTGCAGCATTGGACGATAAATAACCGCTGAGTTATAAATCCTTGGGCGCGTCTGCCACCGCCGCCGACTGCTGGCGGGGATGCCCATTGGCCCATTGGCGAAGTGTGAACATTTTGGAGCGCGATCTAGATTCGGAAGCGGCACTGTACGGGTATAATTAGTGGCGGAAACAAATGCCCGACGAAAACACAACTAATTGCCGCTAGCTGTCAACCCCCCTCAGCTGACTGATTCCCTTTTAAGACGTCGAACAATGCGCGTCTAAAAATACGACCGCAGCTCATTCGATCAGAATGGCATTCCGCGGTGTGCCCGACAGACGAAGGGAGCTGGCTGCAATTGTAAATCGTCCCGCTAACAATTCGCATGACCAAAGGAACAAGAATTCGATAAATTATTTTTAAACCCGAACACACCGCGCGACAGATACATTTGTTTGTTGTGCGAAAGTCACCTGAATTCTCTCACCCTCCTCCATCCGCCACCATTTCTTCAGGCCATTCATTCAGCCAGTCTTTTTTTTCCTTCTAGTGGATTACGAGTGCGAGTAAGAGAGTTCTCGGATGGCAACCCTCGAGGGGGATGCACACTCTAACACACACAGTAGCAGATAGAAATCCCCTCCCCAGTCCATGCCCCTTCGGGTGGCTCACGGTAAATCACTTGTAGCGGTAAATTCAATTTAGAAAATGTCACCAAGAGATATCTGTTATGTGTCACTTGGACTGGGGGGCAAGACGAGACGGGGTCTCGAGGAATTTTCTTAATGAGAGGAAACTTCCTGAGGAATGATTTAATTGAAATGGACTGACTGGCGATGCTTCTGCGAATGGAAATGAATCAGAAAGGTGTTTTCATTTGACTGTGTGTGTGTGTGAAGGGAGGGAGAGTGCGGATGTTGTAATTTGGCAGAGATTATGTTTGTTTCTCGAAGATGACCTGTGGGACCACTGAGGGTCCAAGACTAGAGCTACGGGGATTTCAAGATGATTACTGAGCTCTGGTCTTCGAGCGAGCGCCTTCGGAAGGGAACCTGCCAACTGCCTGATTGGAGTGCAATCAATGACATTCGAGTCCAGTGCTTGGTTGGTGATGGTATCTTGGGGGGATTCATTTGTTTCGATTCAGATGGAATGTCTCAAGGCAGCCCAAGGGAGGTTTGCTGGGAAGGGAGGGTTTGTTGGGAAGGAATTGGTTCGCTTGAACAAGGTGTTAAGTCTGAGAATGTCAAGAAAGAGAGATGTCGAACTTGCAGTCATGCAATGGCGTGGGGAAGACCTGCCGACTGAAAATGGCGCCCAATGGAGGGTCATGTGAGACATCTAGTGAATGACGGATTTTCTTGCAGATGGCGACTCAGATTTGAACTTGAATCAGACAGAGGTAGACAGTTGACAGTGACTGGGTCCTGGACTTGAGGGGCAACAAGACTAAGGTGCGTTTGCAGAGCAAGTGGACTGCAACATTTTTTTTTAATATTTATAAGAGTGGTGTCCTTGATGGATCTGGAATACAATTCGTCTCAATCCAAGTACTATTGGGCCCATGTTATTTTTTCGATTTTAAGCGTGGGCCTGCACCGCTTCAGTGGGGCTACTCTAATATCCGCTAAGGCTCTGCTGGTTTAGGAGGCTTTCCGGACCGATGTCCATTCACGTGGCCTACAGATTTAAAAGGTGGCATTCATTGTTCAACTCATTCCTTCACAGTCAAGTGCAACACGTCGAAAGACAAAACCTGAAGCGACCGAGCGGTTCCCACATTCACAGCCGACAAGGTTCCATGGTCAGCCTGCGACGATTACAGCGAGATATACGATCAGCTTGCTTCTGCGGAAGAGGACTCTGTTCCTCAATTGACTCTACGGCAAAGAGATTACGATTGGCATGAGTAGTTCAGACGTCTTTCTACATTAGTGATGCCAGTGTTGCCATGTGCTAATACAAAGATCTTGTAGATCCTTTGTACTCACTAACTTTTTATGTTTTCATTTACGTAACGATCGAGACCATCGTCAAGTTCTTCACATTCAAATGACAAACAGGGTCAATTTATGAATTTTTAGGTTGCTTCCAATTTCAGGTCCTGCTCTTGGAGCTTTGTTCATATTATTGCCAGTCTTATGTTTGCCGGGAATTGAGGCCAAAGATACTGATGTGTTGATACTAATCTCATGCTACTTCTGAAAAAGTGAAATTCATATATATTCATGCAGTCTTTGCAGTGAAGTACACACTCTTTTTGATATGGCAACCATATGCTGCCTGTTTTTTGAGCTCATGGATATTTCTATTTTCTACTCGTGTTCGTCTGTCTTCCTGATGTCGCATGGGCTATTGACATCGACTAAAAAGTCCTTCATTTTAATTTAAAGACCCTCGGGCTCAACCGGACAACGTAGGCAGTAAACTATTACCCGCGAGAAAAATCAACAGAAAAACTAGGACTGTCGATGTAATCGACATAATCGTATAAGCTTAGGCTTATACAGCACTGAAGTTCTTTGTACTGAACTTTACATGGACAGATAAGTTGGACGGTCTTTGTGGGAGGAATGTTTGACAGATCAAAGTTGCTCTCGCGTTCATAGTCAGACATTGTTGTTTAAGACTGGATAAACGTATGCGTGGGACGATCGATTTGATTATCTTCATATTAGATCTTTTAGTCATTATAATAATAATATGGGTGGCGCGACAGTCCGAGGCGGACCTGGGCCTAGCTTCTCAGCAACCACTCGTGGTGTGCGTGCTATTGTTCTTTCACGAGTGGAAGGGACCTACAGTTTAATGCCGACTCCGAACAGCGAAGTTGAGAAGCTTTTTCTAGACAGGAATAATCTTTGAGCATTGTCAGTGACTCGAAAGAGTTGGTGAGTTTTTAGTGATTGCTTAACCTAATTTTGAACAATCTATATCTCGTTCTTCCATTCCAACAATTGGCTAAAAGGTATAGAAAGTATACAGGTGTTCTCCTTTTTACTTAAGTTGCTGGGACTACATGTTCCCGAACTTTCCTTGTCAATATGGCGAATTTCCTGTAAATACATAATGCCATTTGCACTATCTACAGGCTCACTGATCTCCGTTTAAGTGGATCATACTCTTTGCATTCATGGGACCGAAGGACTTTCTACGACTTTCGCCACACCAACCACTTGAATTGGATCATTTGCTTACTGTATCTACTCAGTTCTCAGCAATGTTCCATGAGGAATCGTGTAATGGTGTACGAAAATGCCTGCATGCTTCACCCATGATTTTGATTGTCTGCCGATTTTCGGCATTTTCCAGCTATATCCCATCTGTTAATTGGAAAAAAGAAGGTGTCGCTGCCATAGGCTTTCATTACCTTGTTAATAAAACGGGCACCATGGTCGCAGCCTTGTGTAACTTCCAATCCATGAACTCAATCCAATTCAATTTTGTCAGTGCTTAGTGTATCTTTGACTTTGACTTCATCGAGGGACCATCTCCCTTCTTTCACTTAAAAGTTTTTTGCTGGGATTGACAGGCATAATTGCTAAATACTATTGCGAATCAGGAGAGGTTTGAAGAGGAACCTATTCTCAACTTATGTGCACAGGAGCAGAACAGGCTCCACCCTAGGCAAAGTGGCTACTAAGACAATTACCAAGCTTATAGTTCTTGGATTCGTTGAGCAGTAGGTGTTTCACTGAGCCAGTCGTAAACGGCTGTCTTGACTCACGTCCGTACAGTTCGTGGTTGAATATATTTCACGTCTTATTTGTATTTCAAGATCCCTTCACCATGCTGCAGACCATGTTAGGAACCAACATAATATACCAAATTGTATATTTTTGGGGGTCCAAGCAACTCCATAAAACTTTCGTCATAGAGCGCCTCATTTTTTTTTTTTTTTATAAATTGCTAATACCCTTATGTGTCCGTGGTCAAGCCACAGCACGGGCCGAAGCTATAGAGGGAGAAAGGAAGAGGAGGTACCTGTGTTTATTGGTCTTAAATATCTGCCAATCGAAATCTGGGAGAAATATTAGGCTTGGGAGAGCATTCCATATTCGTCTGGTGCGGCTGAAGAACTGTGCCTCCGAAATTAGGCTTAAGGGTATACTGATGGACATTCCTGGCGACACGGGTATTGCGGGTGAATTCATGGAGAGGAGGAGTGCAGTTGGCTAGCTCACTTGAGCTTCATTTGTAGACGTAGTCCTTGATCATGTCGAAGAGATGGGAGCCGATTGTGGGGGATAGACCATTGATTCGACGGTTATTCGTTTCGCTTTCATTTAGCTTGAGACCAAATCAGGAATCGTAAAACTAAAGATCGTCTGGCTTTAGGCTCGATGACTCTCCACAGTGACGGGTCTCTTTTCTCGTCCACAGCCTTGCACAGCAGGCAATGAAATGCTCCTACTCCGTCTCTGATTCGGGACATATGTCACCATTATCTAAACCTCCGCTCATTTGTGGCACAACGTGGTTTACCAAGCAAGGCATGTCGTCGAGGATACCGTATGTGTGCTGTGTGATGGAAATGGAAACTATGTTCGTGCTAAAGGAAAAAGGAGTTCGTAGATGGTCACCTTATTTGTCCTGGAAGCATATGGTAGACCGTAATAAAGATGCCTTCTACTTAATGCTTGGTCGTAAATTGACTTCACCTGAGGAGGTACTAATACCAATCGCCTTCAGCTCACGACCTTTTTCTGAAGATAAAGACGTTCTCATTTCATACAATTCCGCCCCGTCTTCAAAATCACAAGGAGATACCCAAGGAATCGAAAACAAAAAATGATCCCAATCATGCCGCGTGTCATCGTTCTCCCGTTCCAAAGGATCACCAAACAATCTCACATTACAACGAAATCCACGCCAGTTAGATTTCATCTTCAAAACAACACACGATATATCCTTAATTACAATCTCCGTCTCTAATTAATGATTATCCCTCCGTCATTCCCATTAGTCTCCGCACTAGTCATTTACATTACCCTTTACTTATGCGCCGCCCCAAGTCGGCAGACTAATGACTTCCCTGTCATTCCATTCAACAAATCACTGTGTACTCGCACTCGTACTCGTATGTGGGACACGAGGAAAAATCTGCAAACCATTCTCTCGTGCACTCACCCTCGGCGCCTGCACAGTCTGTATATGGCCACATGTGTGGGGGGTAATGCTCCTGACGTAATGACTGACAGAAATATGATTGATGGTGGCCATCATCGCGACCGAGTAACGGCAACGGCAAGCAGTTGAGTAGTAGTTCCATTTTATTTTTCTTGTCATTTTTTTTTTTTTTTTGATTTTTCTTGAACGGATGCAAGCGCATATGCATGATGACACAACGAAGGGAAGAGAAAAGAATAATTCTTCGCCCCTCTGGATCAGGTGACCATCGCTTTTCCTGAATCCCGTTCACAGGGGGAAGTTGCTGGGTGGAGACAGGAGATGCTTCTTTGACGAGAGAACAAACAGACTTTGAGTACATCTCCGTGAGTGGCTGGCTTAGATGGACAGCTGGGCAAATGATGCAGTGCATCGTTCTTTTGTGCAGACAAAGGGACCATCGGAGGATTGCCGTTAGAATTTTTGACCCTTCAAGGTATTGTCATTTTGAAAAAGTCGTTCTTCAGCTGTCACGGTATTTTTTTCGTGACACTCCTTAATTGGAGAAATGGGGAAAGCTTTAGACTTTCTTGTAATGTTTCTCACGTGTCGTCTTGAGAGGCTTTTTTTCTATTTCGTGACGTGACTTGGTATGCAGTTCTCATTCATCGCTAAGAAAGCACGTCAAGTTTACTTGTCAAACGAATTCTTTAAGGGCCGTGTCTGACAAGCTCGCAAATAATGGGTAGTCGAAAAAGTCTTTTCGTATTTCTAATCAAACTTTTTTCACAGACAATTCATGTGGTACCCAAGCATCGAGCTTCTTTTGGTAGCTAGCCTTGTTAAATGGTTCAAAACCGTTTGAGGACAAGCAATCCATTGGAGAACCACAGCGTGAAGAAATGTGGCCATCCTTGCCGCAGCGCCAACAAATGTTCCTTGGCTCCTTACACTGGCTGACCCTATGCGTGGGGCTCAGGCAGCGGAAACATCCCATGTTTTCCTCAAAATTGCCTACCCTAAAGGATTGGCACTCAATATATACCCGTCCGGTATACATAAGGCCATCCACTGTCTTCCTGCTGCCCTTGAGGACAACACTTCTTGTGCCCTCCTCCTTCTTCCACTCGCCTCCTATAATTTTTATTTCCTTTCGAATTCTTCTCTCGTCATGCTTTCTTTTAAGCTCTTTTTGTACAGTTCCTTCAAGAACGAATGCCTACCAATACTTTTTGGAACTCTGTGTACAACCAATCTTGGCCCTACTTTTCTATATTCTCTGGCTTCCAGACCAGCATCCTTGAATTTTCCGTTTTGGAGCAATTTCGTTCTCTCCGCGGCCTAACCTCATGTATTCTAACCCCTGCTTTGGGACCAACGTCCTTCATGCATTTGCTAATGACGTCCTTCGACGCCATGCCTGGCTTTCCGCTTACAACCACCCCAAATTGTCTCCATGACTAGGTCGTATTTTTTCCCTACTCTCCCCGCGATTTGGGTCTAAACCACAGCCACCACGATACTCCCACAAGGGGGCCAGCTGGTCGGTCAGGCTGAAACTTTGTTTCAAAGGCCCCTAACCTCCCGTGGTACCAGAATATACAACCAAATACAACCAACCGGTTACTACAGTTGGGTTTCTTAATACCCAGGACTGCTAGCCCGAACCCACCTAAACGAGATATACATATTCTCCTACAAGCATCCCTATTCTCCTACGAAGTAACTGCCTTACCTACCTACCTATCCTAATCAACTGATCTGCTTTGACGTCTAGTGAATATTTGCCTAGCTAATAAAGTGAGTCTGTTGGTACTATCTGTAGATAGCAAGACCTGGCTAAGATCATATGATCCCTCGAAAGCTCTGATGTTCATCGCTGTGAAGTCCCTAATGTCCGACTACAGTAGGCATACACCCAATACGTGTTCCCAGTCCTCCAGGTCGGAGCCGCAGTCACACGACTCTGTATTCGCAAGGGATCTTTTATAGACGAAGGCGTTCAAGGACCCGTGTCCGGTCAGCAGGAAGCTGAGAAGCATGTTGAACGTGAACCCTCCTCTATCATCCACAAAGGACACATTCCTTATATAGCGGTACGTTGTTCTACCGTTGATGTGTCCATTCCACCTATTTTGCCACTTCTCTGTGAAGTGCCTTCTGAGTAATGCCTTCCGATCGGCAAGACCCAGGCCTTCTAACTCCCTACTTTCAGGTACATCAACGCGTGGCAGTGCCAACCCTCTTTTGGCCGCAAAGAGTATACCCCCGCGGAAAACCTCCAGATCGAGTGACAAAGCTCCTAAGAGAACCTGTAGTGCCTCGGTAGACACGCTCCGTATGTCGCACAAGCCACGAATAGGCCAGTATATATGCCACGAGCTGCATTCCGACTAATTTTCGCCTAGTACGATACACTGCCCTAAGGGCTCCCTGCATGAATTTGGTCCTCAGTTAGCAAGGAAAATGCAATGTGTTCAGTAGTGTTCCGTAAGTGAAAAAAGAAATTAGCGTAATTTGTGAAATTCCTTAAGAACTAGAAACCTTAACAAAGAAGGTTAGTCATTTTCATTAATTTGTAGTTACCCAATTAAGGCTTAATAATGGGTAGTCGAAAAAGTCTTTTCGTATTTCTAATCAAACTTTTTTCAGACAATTCATGTGGTACCCAAACATCGAGCTTCTTTTTGTAGCCAGCCTTTCTTAAATGGTTCAAAACCGTTTGATGATGAATGTTTTTTGCCTTGGCAATGTCATGGCTGCTTTTGTGACGGTCCTGGTCAATCTTCTTCATAATTTCATCGACTTTTTCAACGACAGGTCGACCAGAGCGAGGTGCATCTTTCACATCGAAATTTCCAGAACGGAGGCGAACGAACTATTGTTGTGCTACACGAACTGATACTGATGCAGCATTGTCTCCGTAGACTTTATTGGTGGCTTGTGTGGCATTCTTCCCTTTTTTATACAAAAATTTCAAAACAGCGAATTTCTTCATTATTTTCACTCATTTTTGAACAGCTGTAACTATTTTTCAACTTCTCTGAATTAATTTTTTTTCTTGGTTAAATGAAGCTTAATATGACACCTTTGCAACACCATACGGCATGACACAATGTGATTGGTAGCACTGGAGATAGACGACTCCAACGACATCTATTGACAAAATACGAAAAGACTTTTTCGATTACCCATTATATCTATTCCCCTTAAAATGAAATAATTTCAACTCGGAACTTTTATTTTGTGGCGCTTTAATACAACACGCTTTTCTTAATGAAATACTCAAAATATTAAAAATCAGTTTCGACAAAGTTAAAGGATTTTTTTTGGGTCTGTAAAAAATGTTCGTGTCGTTACGGATAACCATCGCACCAAAATCCAGCAGAAGCCACAAATCGTCAGGTTTTCTTTAGATCGCGGGTATAAACCCGCGTTACAGACTGCTCGCCGACAGTGCAACAGCCATCGTCCGTGCGATCACTGTGGGACAAAGGAAAAGAATAAAGTTCATTGTCCGTGTTTTATTTCGCGGCTTAATTTGTGCTTCACTCATAACATAGTTTTTCCTTGGAGTAAGATAGTTACTAATTCGGCGCAGGCACCCCCGTCATAAGGGTCGACGTACCAACAAACTGCACTGGCACGGGCGGAATAATGGCCACTCTTGTTTTCGAAATTTTCTTTGTTCTCTGGTCAACCAAAACCCTACTTTTTTACAACAGAGGTAAAATTGGCTTGTTGCTGATTAGTGGCTTAGTATTCCTCTGAATCCAGCTCTCACTCCAACCGCAATCTATTTCAAGACGCACCCGCATCCAACGTCAGTCATCGTTAAGCAAACTTTTCGCAATCACTGCAAGACCCGCCCCCAAGACAGTTTATTCAAATCCATTCATTCCGCAGCCCAAATGACCATTTCACCACGACCTCTTTGAATTGCACGCACACCTCACATTCTTAATAATTAAACGTGATTACCAAACCTGTCCCGGTGCCGCTTTCAATTTATCTTCTCTGCAAAGTGGCCATCTGCGTGACAAGATAAAACTTCCTCCCAGTTGCGAGAGAGCAATCCACACACTCCGGCTGATAAGTAACGACAACAATAGCAAAGCATCCATTACCAGGCCCATCCCCCAGTGGACCATCCTTACCTGGCATTTTTCTGCTCAACTTGTTCGGGCGTATAAAACCAAACTTATTTTAGTTATGGCCTGTTTTTCTCTCTCCAACATCACTTATGATCTTCCCCATCGACGCCGTCGACGTCGTTGGTTCTAGTCACGTGAATAATCCTCGGTGGGGTGGTGGATGGCGGTGTGCCAGGGGACAATGCAGGGAGTGTGTAAAAGCACTTGTATATTAAATCGATAGTCGCGCACGGTGTCGTGGCTGGGAGGGGGGAGCAGAGTAGAAGCAACAGCAGGACATAAACATTTGTCTTTGTGTGTGATACCAACCCCCAGACGTCTCATTCAATATATCCATGCTACTTTCTGTGTACGCCATCAGAGTCATTACGTCTGAAATATGTATGCGAACGTATAAATTACCCTTTGAAAAGTTCCGGGGGCCTTCGCGGGAGCTTCGTTCGTTTGGGGAAGGGGCGGCTGTGTAATGAGCGAGCAATGATTGCTGGTGTGCCATATACATACACCCTGTTCTGCCACCACAGTAGCCTGCTCGCTTACAAATGTCCTGACATTTATCGCAAGTCTGATTATCGGCAACGGAAAATATGTATTTCTCGTGCGATTTTTATGCCCATGTCATCATTATCTGGGCGTTGTGTCGCATTTGTTCGCTTTTTGTTTTGTGTCGGACGTGCTTGCGTGGTCGTTGAGGGGGGATGGAGTGTGCTATGTGAAGGGTGGTAAATATTTATCTAATCAGAAATTGGGCGACTGCCTGCCGTGCCGCTGCTATCGTGCGTGACATGACTGTTTGCTGATCAATTAGTCGACGTGCCGGCTTATCGGTTTCATCTGATTGACCACAAAAGCGATTGTCTGTGAGGACTGACGAAAGGAATGTCAGTCAGCTATTCTTCCGCAGCATTCCAATTTGAATTTGAATAATTTCCTCAGGGTTCCGGCTCATCCCCTTGAGCCACCCGTGATTTTTCATGCTCGCAATATTCAACCATCCCTCGTCGGGGTATGTTTTGTAAAACAACAGCACCGATCTATGGAACATCGTGTTGATGGCTGTCCTGACGGAGGCATCTCTCTGAATTTGAATCACAACTCACACCTTGCCGCCGCCGACGATGACGCCTTGTATCGTCTGCTTGGGAATCATCTTTAGCGAATGTGGCTGTTGCTTGTTAAATTTTTTTTGGAATTTATGCACTACCCGGGAGATGGGGTGGGGATGTTTTATTTCATTTTCTTGTGCTTTTCCGCGTGTTTTCTTTGCTTTCGTTTATGTTCATCGTATTCATTTGAAATTGAAATTAGTAACAGATGCGCTACTTCCCGGAAATGTAAGGCGATTTTTTTTCTCGAAAGGAAACATGTTTTCAATTGAATTTCCCAAGTGTTGTGAGTTGTGCTCAGAGGGTGGGCGGAAGCGGTGGAGGGAGTGTATGCAATACGTGGTGGAACAGATCCCAATGACTTGCCGATTGGATACATCTATCGAATGCAAACCTGACCATCCTTCCGGTTAGTGTTCGACTCTGTGATGTGTGCGATAAGTTGAAACGGAAATTGTCGATATACCTTGTTGCTTCGTTAGTTATTTCCGTTTGAGGGGTGGCATCGATTATACCATTCCACCACATCCCCTTCGAACTTCGAAGGAAGCTATAGGCTGTTGTAAAATTGTGGAATGGGTAATGCCCTCACTTATGCAGTCATGAACGAATGAGTGTGTTTACTGAGGACTTAAAATTATAACAGAAGTTTTCTTAGAATTGCTTTCTTTTTTCAAATTCATTCAATTGTTGCTTCAAAATTCATTGACTTTTAGTTGGTGTAAGCATTTGTGCATTTCGATAAGACTAAATAATCTCAAATTTGAATTCCAATTCATAATCTAGTATTCATTATTCAATAAGAGGGTTTAGGGCATAATCACCAATATTCTACCACAAATTAGCCGTGTTTTTTTGTGTCGGTATATGCACAAATTAAGTACTGCAGAGATGGCCGACTTCACATTCATTGCCATCGACGAGAGATATTCACTAATTTTCGACGGTTATTCACGAAATAACCTGAATGCCGAGCTGTGATTGGTCAACTTGGTTTGAGATAACGATATAAAAAACAGTTGTCGAACATTTTAAGGGGCAAGAGAGGTAGAAGTTGTGCTGCTTAATTTTTGGGTATATGTGTATCTCATAAGTTTTCAAAAAAGCGATTCGCAGTCGCTTTGATTTTGTGTGAAGCTATATGAAAATAAGTTTTGTATATCTTCGAATCCCTGTCAAAGGAACCAGACCCTTGGAAAAGTACTCAGCAAAGCGTTTATAGGTAGGTCTGTTTGACTTCAAATGATTGCTATTTTCAGTAGAGGTCTTGCGTTTGCTATAACAATTCAAGGCGCAATGACAAGCGTTGGAATTGCGCGGAGTTGACTTTTCATTCTTCTCCCAATTATGTGTATCATCTTCACGTGTAGTTAAGCTATTAGTTCTGTTTATTCATCCCACCACTCCGAGCGCGACAAAAAATGTTGTTTACGAAAGGTCTCCGGGAGTAAAACGAGTGTTCTTCATTCTTATATTAATGTGATCTGCCTAGCGAAGCAGGTACAGGGTCCGATAGTTGAATCATAGAATACATAGGATATGGTTATTTGTACGGTAACACTAGGGGCAAATGATTTCCACGGATTTGCTTGCACATACGCGTTATTTTTTCGCGTAGACGAAGGCAAGATAGCGATATCGAGACTAAAGTCGAATAAAGCTGCTGGTGCAGACGGACTGTCTGCGGAACTGTCTAAGGCAGCTGGAGATGAGTTGGTAAGGTACATGCACCAACTCTTCTGTAAGATATGGTCGGAGGAAAGCATGCCCTACGAGTGGAATCCCAGTATCGTTTGCCCGATCCACAAGAAAGAAGACCCCTTCAACTGCGCCAACTACCGAGGGATAAGTCTCCTTAACATCGCCTATAAGATCATCTCTGCCTTTTTGAAACCATTCGTCAACAGCCTGATAGGTCCTTATCAGTGCGGTTTCAGGCCGGGGAAGTCCACCATCGACCAAATTTTCACATTACGGCAGCTCCTGGAAATAACCCAAGAAATGCAGATCGACACCCACCACCTATTCGTCGATTTCAAGGCCGCATATGACAGCGTGCATAGGGACGAGCTATACAACGCCATGTCTAGTTTTGACATTCCTGCCAAACTCGTCAGGTTGTGCAGGATGCCGATGGAGAACTCTCGCTGCACCATCAAGGTCGGTAACGAACTCACCGAGATCTTCAATGTGAAAAAAGGTTTTAGACAAGGCGACGCGCTGTCATGTGATTTCTTTAACATCAGCCTGGAGAAGATCGTGCAAGACTCACACGCTAACACAAGAGGCACGATCTTCCAAAAGTCCGTAAAACTGCTAGCATACGCGGATGACATTGACGTGATAGGCAGAACACAGCGAGCCGGTGATGAGGCGTTTGCTAGTATTGAAGCGGAGGAAGCCAAAATGGGTTTAGCGGTGAACGAGGGCAAAACGAAATATATGCTGTCTTCGAGAAAGGACACACAACATCGACGACTTGGCCACAACGTCACAATGGGCAGCTATAACTTCGAAGTAGTGAAGGACTTCGTCTACCTCGGCTCGCAAGTGAACAGTACGAACAACATCAGTACCGAGATCAAACGCAGAGTAACTCTTGCCAACCGCTGTTTCTTTGGGCTCAAGAGGCAATTCAGTAGTAAAGCCATCTCTCGAAAGACAAAGCTGACTTTATAGAAGACCTTGATCATCCCAGTCCTGCTGTACGGCGCGGAAGCATGGACAATCGCAAAAGCGGATGAGGAAGTTCTTGGTTTCTTCGAGAGAAAAGTTGTGCGTGCGATCTTTGGTCCTGTTTGCGTTGACGGTTTCTGGAGATGAAAATTCAACCACGAACTGTACGGGCTGTACAGCGACATGAGTCTAGTCAGGCGTCTTCGGATCCAACGCCTAAGATGGCTAGTCTATGTAGAATGGACAACACTGCTCCAGCCCGAAGAGTCTTCGACTCCGAACCAGTGGGACAACGCAATAGAGGACACTATGGCGCACCCAGTTGGAGAAGGACCTCAATCGACTTGGCGTGCGCAGTTGGAGACAGCTGGCTAAACATCGTGCCGGCTGGAGAGGCTTACTGGTTAAGGCCCAGGTCCACCCCGGACTGTAACGCCACCAGAAGGAGAAGTTTTAAGACAAGTCGGTTTATTCGAATACTTTTTATGAAATTTTCGAAATGTGGCCGCTTTCACTCTAAATGTTTGCTTTCATTATGTTTGAGATATCGTCAAAAATGACACGTTCTTGTATCGTGTTAGGCTAGGGTAGGTTTGGTTTTGGAAGGAGGGTGTGATGGTGAATCATTGTGAATCTATTCATTTTTGGAGTACTCATTCAGTCAACCTATCCTCTCACGTGATGGCCACCCCGTACTCCTTACGAATCTTAGAAGATCCGATAAACAGTCGAACTTCGAAATCGGTTGGCAAAAGCGCCAAGACTGAAATTCACATATAGTTTTACTTCGATAGGGCCATTGAGTGCAAGTGGGGACTGCACCCCCGAATGGTTCACTGGCTATTTACATCAGTAGTCAGACCCCCCAAACTGTTATATGTCGTCGCAATTTGGTAAACCGCACTCGATAAGAAAATCAACATCACCCACTCGCTAGAGTTTAGAGGATGGCTTGCGTTGCATTAGCGGGGCGCTAAGTACTACCTCCACGGACTAAACATACTCCTCACCCTGCCACCGATAGAACAAATTGGCAGATAAGCAGCACCTAGTACGGCAAGCAGATTAAGACCGCTGAGCAGCTGGAAAGTACTGCAGTCTTTTCATTCAACGATCCGATACAGGTATGCTAAATTCCTCTTTGAGAAGAATTTCTCAACCGGGACACCGCCCAGATCTTACTGGGAGTCTGAACACCAGACGCTGGAATGTGCACTCCGAATCTTCACAGGTGGATCGAAGATGGATGCAGGTGTGGGTGCTAGTGTCATCTAAATATCCAGCTACCTTTCCGACTACCTAATCACTTTAGCGTCTTTCAGGCTGAAACTATAGCGATTAAGGAAGCCCTGCCCTGGTTAAAAACAATGTAATATCGCGCACAGATATCGTCATCTGTTCCGATAGCCATGCACCGATCAAATCTCTGAATTCAGCCATTTTTAATTCCAAGACTTCCCTTAATTGGCGTCTATCTCTTAACGAGATGACCAAGTATTTTAACATCCAACTTATGTGGGCGCCGGGACACTGACATTCCAGAGAATTGAGAAGCGGACAAACTCGCTAGAAAGGGCACAAACTCCGTGTTCTTTTCGGGTGGAGACCCACCTTCCATGCTATCGCTACTATAAAACATCTGCTAAAGGTTTAAACGCTTGTCCAAATGAACCGCAGATGGACATTTGGCACAGGATGCCTCATTACCAAACAATTATGGCCTATGATCGATCCCAAACGAGGAGCAGGCCAAATCTCAGATCTCTTATTGGCGTTTTAACAGGGCATTGTGTCATCGGAACTCACGCCTCTAGACTAGGCCTCCCCTATAATGATTTCTGTAGAAGCTGGACATGGACGAGAATGAGGAAGAAACCATTGCTCTCTCATCCCGTAGTTTCAGACTTCTGGGGTCCCATTTCTTTGTTAATCTGGCGGAACTGAGCAGCATCAAAACAGCCTTCTTCTACGCTTTAATTAAAGAACTAATTGGTTTGCGGAAAAGGTACCCTTGATCCAAAGGTCAGTCAAAGGTGGAAATTGTTAAACGACTTGTGTTAGACAAAGTGTACTCTGTGTTGTCCTCATTAAGTATGGTGGGATACAATCGGCTCTCGAATTCATCCATTGCATTGAATATTGCCTTGTGATGAATGTGAATCTATCCTACGCCTCCTCAAAGTCGACAAAGAGATGGCGTTCATTACGTGTTTCCGAAAATCTCTTCCCAAACCTTCAGCTCAACGAGCCTACTAGTAGCCTTCGAGGCTACTTTATTCAATAGTCATCGGATCAGACGAGTGAATTGAATCTCCTTTCGAAGCTATTTTCATAGCTTGTTACCAGAAAGTGCTCGTAAACGGTTCAATGACTTTGACAATCATTCCATCGTGGTCGGGGCTCTCAAAATCGATCAAAACTCTATGTGATGCGCTGTAAATCATCTGTCATTGGCCATCGAAACCTTCCGCACCCTCACCGATCTGCCCCTTCCATCCTTAGTGAAAAAGACTATCAAACTAAGTTCGAATCCCCTTGATAGCTGCTGCTCATGACCGGCCCTGATAAGGATGATGTGCCGGTGTCCCCCACCTAAGCCATGAATGCCCCTTCGGCATGGTGTCTGGGGATTAAATGCGAAGGCACAGATAGTGCTGTGGGTGTGAAGATATAACGGAAAAAGGTTCCGGGTCAGCATTTCTCCATCACAAAAAAAAATAGATTTCTGATAGTTAATTTGTCATTCAGGGCCATGATCCATCTCCCGAGAGTGTCTCCAAGTTTATGTAAACTTCAAAAATCGATGCGAAAACCGTCAATCCTCCGACTGCAAATTTTACGACGCTACCCTTTCATCAAAGAGACCTCATAAACTCCTATCTCAAGAGGGTGTGGCGTTGGGTGGGGCTGGCGTCGCCTTTAAACTACAACTTAATCCCCAACTACGCCCAGAACGAAAAGGACATAAACTCCATCTCGTAAGTCTATAAAAACTAGGGTATATTACCACTTCAGCGTCGCCGCGTGGAGCGGATATAAATCAAACAGAAATTAATTCAAAACTTGAATGTGCTGCGCTGCTCCCCCAACCCAGCCCCACTCAAGTTATTAAAGCATCACCGCAACCCTCCCATCCCACACATCTTCGGTGTCGCCAACACTTGTCACACCGTTGCTCCCGTCCCACGCGACGGTTGAGAAGAAGAAAAAACGAGTGTAAATTGTGAATGTCAGGTCGACAGGGTGGTGGAGGCCATGGAGTCTATTGGTCCAGGACAAAGGTAGGAAACCCCTTTTGGCATTGACTCGTTCAAGTGCGGCTGGTGGCGCGCGTATCGTTAAAATGTAAATGACTCTGGGGTGATGTTGCGAACAAATGGCGCACTGCCGTGGCCCTTCACACGCCCCCTCAAGTAACAACAATATCAGCAACACCAACCCTTGCACACGTTAATATCTCATTTGAGCCTTAATTAAAGTGTGTGTTGCGAAGGATGGTCGGAGGGGGCGGCCCCTAACCAAAAAAGTTCCCAGCGATAAGGATCTCTTTGAGATTCGAAGGTGCTTGTGTTAATGGCGTCACACACTGTGTCGTCGGCAATTGAGTTGAATAGAGTTTTCTGTTGGCGATTAGCGAAGCCTGATTGTACTCGTCCCTGCCGGAAGAGGGGGGGAATCCGAGAGGGAAATCTTCGGATAATGGACCCACGTGTTGGATTTAATTAACCTGAGGAGGATAAATGAGGACGATGCGGCTGCTGATGAAGGTTCTTAGTTGAATTGCTTTGCGAATGTTGATGAAGATGGGGAATGTCGGCTCTTGATAGACCTGAGGGCGAGAAAGTGACTCTCTTTTGAGTGAGCGCCGAAGTGGTCAACTGAAAGAATCTGTTTAAACTCAAGATTCGATGCGAAATAAGCAGTGAAATAACATCTAAGAGCATCAAGAAGACTCAAAGAGCTACTAGTTGCCAGTCATTCTAAATAGGAATGAGTCGGTATTAATGTCAGTCTGTACGAGGTGGAAAGTGCTAAACAGGCTAGGTCTGGTGAGCGCTTGGATTTAGGTGAACTCCTGCCTTAACGCTTATACCACGAGGTCTATTCACCCATGTGATTACGAGACAAACCAACGCATTGGCAGATTGCAAGACCAGGTCTTGCTGCTCTCTGAGTTGGACAATAATAGTAAAGTTCCCCTGCCCGCGATTTGGGCTAAAACGTGATCCATCACGACACTCCAACAAGGTCAACCGCTTGGTCAGGCTGAAACCGACTCTTAGACCTGCTGTTTTGCTAGAATGTACATATGCTCTAACCCAGCTTCGCAACCGTAATACCAACATGAAATACCTAACAGCAGTCCCGAGGGGAGAGTGATGGAAAGTGCTGGTGGAGGGTTAGTTCGTAGGCCCATTCTCGAAATTGAGTACATACCTGAGTTTGCGAATCGTGCATGCCTTCGTAGATTGCCACGTCCTTGGACGTAAAAAAAAAATGTTTACAACCAGTTTGGTGGCACAATACATATGACAATCCCTAAGAAGAAATATGATTTCCACGCACATTGGGCTTTATTCAGTGGATACATTTTTTCCTGCCAGGCCTCATCATTCAAAAGCAAGGGCTGAAGTAGGGAGCCATCACAAACCATCGACTCAAGGTCAGTGGACAGTTCTAAAATGTAAGGAGAACTATGAAACCGGTCAGTGCTCCTTAAAAAGTAGAACAGGGCGAGAAACACTCAAACAATATCAAGTCCACTGTCGTCTTGGGCAGAGAACACATTTCTGAAGAGGGTTTCCACTTAAGAGTGATTCTGGGTTATTCCATTTGCCCTGTTTAACAATAGAGATTGAAGTGGGCTCTAGAAAGGACATGGTATCATCATCTTGCGTCAAATTCACTTTAACTTGAAAAAACTGTTGTTCTTGAAAAGATTCTTTCAGTTGTGATCACACACTGACCAAAATTGTGTATTTTGCAGTTTTTTTTTTGTGCAGAAATATTCTTTCTGTTGTTTTTTTTTATAATTTGCGCGTGCTCAAGGGGTTGCTAATACCCTTATGTGTCCGTGGTCAAGAGACAGCACGGGCCGAAGGTATAGAGGGAGAACGGGAGAAAAGGTACCTGTGCACATTTGTCTTAAATATCTGCAGGTTGTAGTCTGTGGGAAATATTAGGCTGGGAAGAGCATTCCATATTCGTGCAGTGCGGCTGAAGAACGTGTGTCTGAATTTAACTGTCCGTCCGAAAGTAGGCTTAAGGATATACTGATGGGCATTCCTGGCGAGATCTGCATTGCGGGTAAATTCAAGGAGAGGAGGAGTGCAGTTGGCTAGCTCACTTGAGCATCGTTGGTTGAAATAACGTTAAAACACGGACAAGGAAGAGACGTAACTTCGATGTACGAGCGAGTCTAATGACTCTGCGATATTGTTGTCTCCTATAAGTTTTATCGCTCGCTTTTGGATTCTATCAAGTAGATGCAGGATGGTCTTGGGGGCACCAGACCAGATATGAGCTTGGGGCGGATGTACGCCTTATAAATTAAAGCCAAATCAGAAGGGGTGAAATATTTCTTGCATCGATTAAGGAAACCTAAACATTTCTCAGCATTTATGGCGACCTCATTGATGCTCTGGCTACAAAAGCTACTCTACAATTTTAATTGTATTTAGTAGCTATCTAATAAATAAATAAATGGCGACCTCACTTATGTGATCGTTCCAACTAAGTGTTGTGTTGTTACACATACCACGGATGGAAAGTTTTCCCGTTTCATCGACACAAGCGCCATTCATGGATAATGGCTGATTATCAAGGGTTCGCTTGAGTGACAGCATACAGCTTTGAATTCCACTCTATTGTTTTTTCTCCTATTAATTATGCTGTCAAGATCGCAATTCAATCGGCTTAACATACGCTGCCGTTCCAATTCTACGGCCGAAGGGCGGGATCGTGAGTCTTTGAATGAATATGAAAAGCTGAGGGGGCTGTCATCAGCGGAGGAATGGATTGGATTAGAAGTAGCAGACAAGAGATCATCATTTATAAAAATGAGAGAGTGTCGGAGACAGAACTGAGCCTTGGGGAACACCAGCACTTATTTGGTGACTATCAGACTTGAATCCATCCAAAACAACTTGCATTGAACGGTTCGAAAGGTAATTTCTAATCCATAGAATCAGCGATACCATAGGCGATACCCAGGCTTTAGACTTTATAACGTCACGCTGCGGCGAATAGGAGCGAAGCATCAGTGAACCTTTTTGCAAAAAACTGAAAAAAGTAAATAAATTTCCTCTTAGAGCTTCCATTGCGTGCGCTGCGTTAACGGTTTAATGGTTGTTAGGGATTACGGGGGGAGTGCGATGACGCACTGCATTGAAATAAATACTTTATTTATCAGCTCTCTCTCTCTCTCTCTCTCTCTCTCTCCCTCTCTCTCTCTCTCTCTCTCTCTCTCTCTCTCTCTCTCTCTCTCTCTCCTCTCCCTCTCCCTCTCCCTCTCCCTCTCCCTCTCCCTCTGCCTCTGCCTCTCCCTCTCCCTCTCCCTCTCCCTCTCCCTCTCCCTCTCTATCTCTCCCTCTCCCTCTCTATCTCTCTCGCTCTCTCTCTATCTCTCTCGCGCTCTCTCTCTCTCTCTCTCTCTCTCTCTCTCTCTCTCCCATCTACCGGATGAAAAATATTGCCGCCTTTCTGCATACAATCTTTTGCAATGACTGTTGTTAAATTTTGACAGTTGACAAATACGTTTTATTACGATCTTCTCATCTCTCTCATTTTTTAGCAACGCAGGTCGCCGTAGTCTGTTTCTGCATGTCCATAGATTTGTGTGTGTTGAAAGACAACGCCAGCGGAAGCACACTCTTGTGTTTCAGTCATAAATTACGAAAAACTCATGTGTGATGGAATTGTTCCTTTTTAAAAACACTAAAAAAAAGTCCGTGACATTTTAAGATTAACTCACCATATCCTTTTTATGGTCATCAAATTTGTTCGAAAGTAATATTATTTATGCAACCGAGGTGATTGATATTCACGAGAACGAAGTCGCGGGGAAAGCTGGTGTACTGATAAAGGGAAACAACGGGGGTTTTGGTTCATGGACACCACAATAGGACCTCTAGACCTAAGTGTGACGCATCTCTGACCCATCTCTCCACTTACAGTGGGTTCACTGGTACCTAAGCGAGACGAAGCTCTGATCCTTATACTCACTTACAATGGAAGATTCTCTTAATATGCTTTCATTTCAAAAGTTTACCCTTAGTTTCGACTGAGCACGCTTAAAAAAAATCAGTCACGATTCGCATATACTGAGTGATAGCCTAACCCCTCCCAAAGTCCCTTCATTTCTCCTACCTCCGACATCTCATTTGGACTAAGTTGACTTTTCTTTCACGGAGTGTTACACAGGCGACGTGCAGATAAATCACCCCCAACATATGCACATCCTTCAACTGTTCCAAAGGCAAAGGAAAAAAAATCTCATTTTTATCCAGTCAAATGAGGGGCGAAACTTGTTGCCCATACTCCTCGAGGAACTTTCGAAACAAAATCGATGGTGCGCGTCCAAAAGTAGGAAGAACTCGAAACTCCAATAAATCATGTCCTTTCAGATTCAGCCCTCAGCGTAAACACAATCAAAAATGTCTCATTACCGTGGGTCCTGTCTCGGATTCTGTCCATCGAAAAGGGATAAACAATCGACTTAAGGATGAATAAAGACAAGCAGGAAACAGAGTTTAAAAAACAAAACTAATTACTGCAATTCGTCATAATCAAGGACGAAGACTGACTGTGGCTTCTGTGAGCGCGATCGCTGCTGAGACACAATCTGCATCCACAACCGCTGCCGCAGCAGCCACAATCGCTTGACACACGAGAGATAATGGCAATTAAACGAAACGAAAGACGCCTAAGTGCAAGTGGAAGGGAAAAGTCGAAGGACAGCTGATAAATATTACCCACAGAGCTCGATGGTCGACAGAGACGAGTCCATGAATCTATTATCCTGGTAGCCTGGAGATTCTCCATCCTCGTGAAAGGGTAGGGCGTGGAAGAGGAAGAGAGAGAAAGGATCAATAATAACATAATGAATTATTTTCCATCCAAGGACACAGTGTTTAACTTTACTTCAATCCTCGCCAGGCAGCCCCGCATCTTAGACTGCTGCCAAACTGGAAATGGAGGCAAACACTGCTGGGGATGTTTAATCTTCCCCCCATTTTCCACTATTTTCACGCTCCACCAGGAAGAGGACGGATGGAAGAGTGACAGTCGAGGCGAGAAGCTCATGCTTCCCAAGTGGCGCGGCGGTGGCGATGGTGGTTTTTGTTGCAAGTGCAGTCAAACCCAGCGGGAGTCAATGTGACAAGGAGCGCGAAATTAGAGCTGTCAACGCTTCTTTTTTTCTTAATTAACTTGTGCTTTCCTCCACGGGGGTGGCGGTTAGAGTGGGCTGATAGGGGTGTGGGTGGGTGTGGTGAGGATGGCCAGGATACATTTGTGGTCGAGATGGAAGTCTGTTGGCCATTCGTCGACTTTAATGCTGCTGCCTTCTCGTAATTAAAATGATTTATGTCTCAGATTATGACGGTCGGTGGGGGAGGCGATGTCTGGTGTGAGGTTGACTCAAGGATTATGTGGTCGGGGATGAAAGGGGGAAAAATGACTTCATGTGATGGCCAAGGCAAAGGCAAAGGCAAAGCTTATCAATGGCGGAGAGGCAATGACATGCCGCAGGGTTCAGCTGGAGTTCCTTGCACTTGACTTTTATGTTGTAGGAGGAATTGAGATGTAAACCGGGGGCGATTCTGGAGGGTCTGAAATGAAATTGCAATCGGCAGTGTATTGGGAAGGATTCTATAAAAGCCACAGCATCCCAAATCAGGCCAAACCCTTTTCAATTCCACTTCAGGGAATCATAGCTGACGCCTTCACAGATTTGATGATGAAAAGAATTGGAAACTTGACTGACAAGAGACTTATATCCAAGAGGACAGACCGTATATCCTCATTTCCTCGTTCTTCCAATCTGACAAACCCTCACTCTTCAACTTCAACTTCACACATCCGACAGATCCCCAGCGGCGGCGAAATACGTTAAATTTGCCCGACCACGCTTGCATTGCAACCCCCAGCAGGAGGGTGGTCACTGTTGCTAAATTCGACTTAGTCATTGAGAAACAATTTATAAAATTCGTCAAGTCAAATGGAACCGTTTACCGTGTCAGGACGTGTGCTGGCGCTGACCATGTGACCATGTGTGGCACGCTCACATGAACCATAAATTCTCCTGGTGGTTGCATAAATGTCAAATGATCGAAATTTGAGAACGTCAAACGCGGGAGTTCACAAGGGAAATTCTTCACCTGTCGTTGCTCATCTGACACAGAGACGCTCGGAGGGATGTGCATTCTCATGGGACCAGAGAAAGAACGAACGAAAAAATGGAAACCGGTAAATGATTAACGTTATCCTTTGAGAGTATGACACAGAGCTTGTCACGGCGCGTCTCGATGCTCTATCACGTCACATCCAATGTCATGTCATCCGCCTAAGCCCACACGCTGCTGGTGCCTTACTTACACCTGACTTGTCATCCTGACAAGAGATGAGACTCTGATGCGACCCAAACACACAAAGCACACAATATCCCCCTCGAGTGGGTGGGTGGGGATGGGGAGAGAGTGTAGAACGATGATGCACCTCTTGACTGTTGTGCACCTGTGAACTTTCATTTTCTTTTCCCTCAACACCACCCAACTCAGCCCCCGCGCCCGGCGCAGCTGACACGCTCAACGAAAGATGAAGCCATTCAATGAACGAGTGGTGTCGTCGTCGTCGACCAGTGTGCAGGGTGTGTGTTTGGAAAGCCACTTATTACCATACCGCAAATATTTGGCCTGTGGATTAAGCAGCAGATTGTGCGCGCGCGTTAGCATTGGGGACTTTGGAAAGGTGCTGTCAGCCTTTGAGAGGTGTGTGCTGCTTACCCGGCGTGGCGTGCGGCAAATAGTTTCCCTTTTGAATGAAATTGTGAGGTTTTAGTGGTGGGTGGAGGTTGTGATTCTGATTTTATCACTTATTTACTGGACAATTTATAAAAGGTGTGTCCTTCTGTTTTCCTTTCTCCCATTCCTTTTTTTTTGTTCCTGCACTGATGTGCGGGGGGAAATTGACGTGGGTTTTCTGCTGAGACCAAGTGGAACATCTAATGACTTTGACAGTTGCTCTTAATCACAACTCATGCGGGTAACAAGCAACGGACAACAAGGACCTAATTCAGTTCATCATCAAACGTTGTTGGGTGTAGCGTAGGACCTATCGGAAAGTAAGCAGTTCAAGGTTGAGTGACTAAACAAATCATTTGACTTGTGAGTAGGGATGCAACATCGTTCTTAAAAGTAACCCAAACATCTTAACTAATTTCCAGTTAACTGGACCACAAAACAATTAAATACGCCTTGATCATCATATTTTTTCAATAGATTTACAGTGGACTCTGCCTAAGTCGAATTGTCACGGGAGACCATAATTTGTTCGAGTTAGGGAGGGTTTAGAGAGAGATTTTTGTTCAGAAAGGGAGATGTATGTAAGATGTGGCAAAAAGTTGGAGCTAGAGAGAGAGTTTCGATTCAAGAAGAGTTCGACTGGAAGGGAGTCCACTGAAACTAATAAACTAATTTTGAACTGAAATTAGGAAAGACATTTATACTATTTACATTTATTTACATATATTATGTATTAACATGAAATGGAGGTTGGGAAGTCCAAAGACGCTTATTTCTGTCTTGAGTGATGGTTGCCCCAGCCTCCGAGAGCAAAAGATCACTTGGAATCGAATTGGCAACCACGGGGAGATGTAACATTGCTATCTTTGAAAGCTTTGGAAAAAGAAAATTCGTATCATTCCAAGTCCCAATAGCGTTTTGATTGATGGAACAGGAGACGACAGGTATATCTGAACTTCTTTACTGATGGTCTCTCTCGACAATAATCGCATTTGTAAAAAACTTACCTGTCGGAACATTGAAAATAGTCGTCGGTGGTGAGAGGGTTGTAGCATGAAATAGTTTTTACGTATTCTTCTTCTGGTGGCGCTACAGTCCTGGGTGGACCTTGGGCTCAAGCAACAAGCTACCCTAGCTGTCACGATCTTTAGGCAGCTGTCTCCAACTGTACAAGCCAAGTTGGGTGAGGTCCTTATTCACCTGGGTGCGCCATCGGTTTCGTGGGCGTCCTCTATTGCGTTATTATGCATGTTCATGCACATTATTCCACCTGTTCTGGAGCAGTGTTGTCCATACACTCTAGGGCGGCTCTAGCCATCTTAGGCCTTCCATCCATAGATGCCTGGCTAGGCTCATGTCGCTGTACAGCTCGTACGGTGGTTGAAATCTCTGCTTCAAACACCATTAACGCAGACAGGACCAAAGTTTGAACTCAGAACTTTTCTTGAAAAGACCAAAGGCTTGAGATTGCCCATGTTTCCGCGCCGTACAGAAGGGCAGGGATGATCAAGGTGTTATATAATGTTAGTTTAGTCCTTCCAGAGAGTGCTCTACTACTCAATTGCCCCTTGAGCCCTAAGAAACAGCGATTAGCAAGAGTTATTCTGCGTTTAATCGCGGTTCTGGTTTTGTTCGTACTGATTACTTGGGAGCCGAGGTACACGAAGACCTTCTCTACCTCGAAGTTATAGCTGCCTATGGTGACGCTCTTGCCGAGTCGTCGATGTTTCGCGAACAGCATATACTTCGGTCTGCCCTTAATCACCACTGAACCCTATTTGTTTTACATATACAAACACACTTTATGTTTAACACACCTTGGCAATATTGAATGAACGATGTCGATGTTTGACAGTTTTGCCTTCGAGCCGAAACAGGCTCTCAAAACATCTATGTTCATGCATCCCTACTTGTGAGGGGTTTCGTTGCTAAATAGGAGTTCGACTAAGAGTTTCAGATCCACTTGTGGCACTGTGTGGACTCTTACAGGGACGACTATTTAATTTATTATGTCCAAACGCACGTTCGCACAATAGCCGGCGTCCAGTCACTAACTGGAGCTGGGGAGATTGGTGCTCAAGAAAGCTTAAGATCTCTTCGTCTGGATTCTCACTCGTTTTGGTTCACGCGTCATTCCACGCATTCGACGATCTAGCACTTCATCAACTCGTTCAATGACAAGGACGGCTCTTGTTAACTTATATATGAGTTGCTAAAGCTATAAAATGAACAATTCCCCATTGTGCCCTTATCTTTAGCTCAGGTGGCCACTATGGATAACTTAACTTAAAATGGTCTCTTTATAAAGCTTCTTTTTTTCTGAATGCTATTATTCTTGAGTATATGGTCTTTAGAAAATATTCCGCATGCATAGGTCGTCTAATAGTGTGTCGCTTTATACACCACACATGACATCAACTCTGAGCTGAAATACAGAGCAAATCTTTCCCAATCGCTGGTACTCAACTCGAGAGAAAAACACTGGTATGACCAACACCAGTCATTGTTGCCATCACGCATGTGAGGTATTGATGTCATTAGAACAGTAGGAAGCAGATGAAATTAGAGCCTTAATTCGGTTTTCCGATTTCAGTTGATTGTTTTTAGAAGAGAAATTCTACAACTGACTGACTGTAGAGCACATGAACACATAAACTGCAGCACGAAGAGGCGGTTGTAAGTGGACAGTAACAAATTTGGTATGATTTTGAATAATGTTCCTTTTACAAAATCAAAATCAGCATGGCTTTGCCGTCTGCCGGATTGACTATAATATATTATGTACAAGTAACAATTATTATTATTTAAATCTAAAAATCTAAACAAAATTGGTATGATCTATTGGATTCTGTAAAGGATCGCATAAGTTTGATTGCTGATGCTCAAGTTCAACCCGGACAATAAACGGGGTATATTCTTGTCCAATAAAAGACTTCTTCTCCACTCACTGTCGGAATAGAAATCAAAATGTCTTCGTTTCCTGCACATTTTGCAGCTTATCCGGAACCACTGCATTATTTTAACAAAATCTTGAATTCTAGCTCATTTCTGGCGGAGGATGACCAATAATGTCATGATTTTGTATTTCCCTACAAAATAAGGAAGATTTACTGTCATGTTGTTTGCTTTCAGCAAGATTTGCGCTCGATGAACTCAAGATGTATATCTGAGTATTAATTCATAAATCTTATCCCCAGTCATTCGACGTGCAGGAATACGCGATGCATTCATTAGTAGTTGCCACACTGGAAAAACTGAAGCCCATGTTTGAACCATGAGATCTGTACAATTGGACACCCAAAGGCAGTAGATTAAACGAACATAAAACGATTCTAGTGGCTCTCAAATCATATATGTACCTTCCGGTGAAATGCTCTGCTTATGTAAATTGATGATTCTACGTCTCGGTAGAGGGATATTTGCCTAATTTTTGACGTGGGATGTATGTGTACCTTCTGATCAGTCGAAAAATAAATGGAAAATTTTGTTTAAATCTATCGACCTAAAAGGAGCTGTGTGTTTCAGAAATAAGGCGCTTATCTGCCGCTTTTTATTCAGTAAGTGACTGAATTATCAGACGACGCTTGCTGGTCATTACTGGTAATTTCCTTTATTTTAAATATTTGAGCATTCAACGATGGTTGACATCGGTCAGGTTGTCCATTCGTTGACATCGGTTAATAACGAAGGGACAGGCCGTTCGGGATAAGTCGATAAATGTTGACCGTCGTATTGGGTAGCATTTCGCCCATCTTCTGCATATTTTGTTATGTCACTTCCCCCCTTACTGTACGTGTGTCAAGAGGAGTCTGTGCCTAGAAAGAGAAAATAAGTATGTTCACTCAGATTGGAGCCCCAGATATCGATATTGTCCATGTCAGACTTCAAATTCCAATCCAAAGATATTGGCCGCTCTCTCATTCTACTCACTCTTCAACGTCTACACAGACGGTCCTGAAACCTGCGTTCTGTCTCTTCAACTCCCTAACTTCCGTTTCCATTTTAGAGCTTTCCAAAGAGAGAGAAAATCTGATCGCCTGTGGAAGTGCAAGGACGACTCCTCTTAACCAGTTACACTTGCTATGCCAACAACTCCAATCTAATCCACTTCCACGAATCACAACTCATTGCTGTTGGCTCTGTTTTTACAGATTTCAGTATTTTCAAATCCCATTCCGCCCTCGAATCGATGCAAATCAAAGTAAGCTGTCAAAATTCCCATAATCCCAGTCGATAGCAGGGCCGACCAAAAACACACAAGCACACACACTCTATTCACATCTCAATTTTGTGGCAAAACTACTCCCAACCCCAGGGCCACCCATCCAATCCATACACAGAATGATTCAAAAATAAATCCTCCATTTGCATATTATTGTCTTTTAAAAGATTAATGCCGGAGCAACTCGCTCTCTGTCGCCCTTGCTCTCGCCATTCACTACAATTCCGATGCAAAAGCGAACGGAAAAAAATATTGTTTTCCCTAGCATCACTCCCCGTCATGCATACATATTCAATTTGCTTTTCCATCCGCCCTCCTCCTGGCAGCCAAGGAAGGAGGGCAGAACGAGCATCGGTTAAGGTTCAGAGGGCTCTCATGTATCCGATATGAGCGCGCGGCATCAAAGCAAAATGCCTCACTCACATATTCAATATCTCGATGGAGACGAACGCAAAAAAGGCAGCCTCTCTTTGCCCACCACCCCCTGCTCAACTCTCTCGTGGTGGATCCTTTGTGGGGATCTCAAGAGATTTAAATATTGACGAGGATTTAATGGCATTTAGGACATAACTGGCACTGATCCATGTGCCAATAAAACTTCGCAACCTAAGCGCTATTATGGTAACTATTCGAGAAGGAATCCTGGCCGCAATGTGTCGCCGTTCCCCGAAAAAAGTCGACCCCCCCCGACTCGTCGTCGGATGATGTGATGAAATGTTCAAAGTTTGCCCATCAATTAAATGCGTGGGAGGAAAATGCAAATTGTCTTCAATCAAATTGAAATCCTAATTAAAACCGCCCCCACCCCCCGATGGCAGCGCGGTGAATGATTGACAATTAAACTCTTTGTCGGTGCATTTACGTGAGCGTTGAAGGAGAGGTGAGAGGCGGCACAGCCGAGAGAAAAAAAAGCCATCCAATTAATTCGCTCTATTAATCTCCGTTAGGTGTGTGTGGCATGCACCGGAATAGACAAAACGCACAAACACCCAATCCGCCCAACGCACCCCCGCCCAACCGCGTGTTGTCAGGTGCTCGGGTTCGGGTTCGTGAAAATGAGATTAGCTGAGGATAATCGCTTTGCTATTAACCTCATTCATTTCGGTGTGGCATTTGCCAAGTGCTCACGCGGGGAGCTTCGTGAAGACAGGACACCGTGTTGGGTCGATGACTGTCGGGTGAGGGCTGAAGGCGGCGGTCTTAGTCTGGAGGAAAGACGAGCATTCAAATGGGATTTAGCTTGTCTTTTTCCTGTTGGCGCTTTGTATGCCTTTGGTGGTTGTTTGGCAACGGATTGTCGACTGGGTGGTGTTTTTTTCCTGCGAGAGATTAATGGATGCAAAGACGGTGCATATGTTGAGCTGAGATGGCGATGTGTGTGTTCAAAGAACCGAAATTTGGGGTGTTTGAAGGGATGGGGTACCGGTCGATGGAAATACGAAATCCTCCTTTGGGAATAACCAGTTGTTAGATGTCAGACATGTTTTCTTTATCAAGTCAGGCGGTACTGCTTTGTTTGAGTTGAATATAAGGTCTTTGTCAAGATGCAGACGACAGGCGTTGAACGCTGGGTCTGAACTTTCAATTAACGCCGTCCTTATCCTTGAATTCAAGGACCAGAAATATATTTGGCCTATGACCGCCAATCAATCCAAATTCAATCACCACTCTCGATCCATTCATAATATTGTTAAGAGAACAACTGTCTAGAAGGGTTTCTTAACAGGTTCGGCTTACAACTATAGGCTTCTGATATTATCCGCTGCAAGCTCTAGTGCCATGAACATAAAAATGGTATCGAGCTTGAAGCTCAGAGCTGCCACAGGCTTGCCAATTAAGACCTACATTATTCCATCTGCGTCTTCATTGGTGTGACCCGAGTTCACATCAGTCTATTTGGTTGGGAAACAGGTTCACCTAATGCCTGTTAGTTCCGTCCCAGGACTATCCCAGGCTTCTTGTTTAAAGCCCATATTCACTTTAGGCTTTGTGGTTGAGACGCGGATCCTCCTCTGTCTACGTCAGGCTCCCTCGTTGAGTATCAGGGTCCACCCCATGCTTGTTGGTTCAGTGCCAGGACCACCTTAGGCTTATTGTTTCATGCCCATATTCACTCAAGGCTTTTTCGTAGAGACCCAGATCCTCCTCGGTCTACGTCAGGCTCCCTGGTTGAGTCTCAGGGCACCCCAGGCTTCTTCGTTGAAGCCCAGGTCCACGTCATGCTTATTGGTTGAGGCCTATATCCCACTCAGGCTTATTGCTTACGAACTTTATCCCCCTCTCAGATCTGCCTTTTTGTGGCACGTGAACCAGAGACGTAGCTGAGAACTGTCGCTGGCTAGAAACCAGACCCAAGACATACAGTCTGACCAACTCACAATCATTGGTTCAGCAGGCCCTTAAAGGTTCACATCGACTTAAGGTGGTCAAATATCATGCTTCTTGCATCTTGATAGACTTCTCCATGAAAACGTTTTCCAAATGATTGTCAAACAAAGTCATCAAAGACTACCACCTCCACCACCCCCACCTGACGACACTTTTCTTTCAAGTCACCAAATTTCGTTTCAAGATTAATTCACTCACTCCCCATGACAAATCGCCCAATTCTGACGAAAGTGATATCATCGCTCACTCCCAGCCGTTGGCCCTTCTGCCATCATTTATCTACGACCGACGACGCCCTCGTTGAAGGCACCACCGGGATATGGCCCAAATGACATCGCACATCCAAAAACACAGTTCGTTCACATGACGTGTGCATGTGTGCGTGTGTTATGCTCGCATAAAATATTACGCTTCATAAACCGCGCACATTTCAAAAAGGGAACATCCCGGCAAATCACAACCCATCGCACAAGGACGTTATTAATCCTGAAAAATTCAACATTATCCATCAAACATCCTCCCGCTTGGCGAGTGCGTTCAATGTTGAATGTTGAATGTTGAGTGCGCGTATGAAAAAATATGATGTTCGCACCCGATAGAGAAATGTCCTCAATTATTTCAATTTTCGTCCTTTTTGCTCTCCGTCTCGGCTCGGTGGTCTATGGTTGATGGTGCGGTGGACTGGTAGTGGTCTCTGCCTCATATCTGAGCGTGCACACACATACACACAGTTTGATTGTTCCTGCTTAAGCCTGCGTGTCTCACTTCCGGGACCGTACCTACAACATGATGGAGCACTATGCATCGTTTCGTTGGGGAGAGTGCTTGGAGGGGGAGGGAATGAATTTTAACAAAATTGCTTCCACTTTGTCACACGACAGTGTGAGCGAGGGGGAGCAGAAGTAGCAAGGGAATGATGGTGTGGAAATGTCCTCGTTGTTTGTTCGCTTTTTTGCCTCTCCCCGACGACCATTCGAGTGGAACGACATTCTGACTTCGTGTCCTTTTTGTGCGCGGCAAAGGGTTCATTCGTCGGGGGCTGCTAATACAACATTTCCGGACAAGGAAACAACGAGTGAGAGAGGGAGTGAGGGAGAATGAAGTTCGTATGTCTTTCTGACTGAATGCCTGTTAATTCTAATTACCCCCGGGAATCCCCAGCTCCTCATCCCCCCCCCCCCCTCTCTGCAGCACAGTTCACAAATTCAAAACAAAATGTCGCCGAATAAATTAATATTAATTGGAACTAAACAGTTTCTGTTTGGCTTTTGACAGGTTTTAGCCACTTTCCCTGTGTGTCCTTGTTTGCGGCTTATGATGACTTAAGCTTGTGGCACGCGAAGTCAGCAGTGGTTTGGGGAGCTTGCGGTGGTGGGAAGGCGGCACACAGAGAAACGACAAGTGGGAAGTGTAACTGATTTATGTTAAACGATTGCAGTTACCACCAACCGTTGTGGTATGGCTTGCAAATGGCACAGAAAAACAAAAAAAATCTGTGAAAAATCGCTCCTTGATGGGATTGCGCGGGATTGGTCGCATGGGGGGACATTTCAGTTGGTGGCACGATATTTAAATCCACGCGAAGTGGTGCAATTATGAAATGACCCTGATCTGTCATCTGACTTTGATTCATTTTGACGGAAAAGCCTCTGGGGCGGCCTATCGACTGGAGAGCGTGGAGGGGGACATTTAAGTGACCTTTGTTGAGCACTGTTTGGGGAGAATTAAGGCCCTTGAAGAGAATGTCTGTTGCAAGGGAGACCACAGCAGAAACACTCGCGCTGAGTATGAGCTGAATTTTGTGAAAATGAAGATGGCACACTGGCACTAACTTCGTAGTACTTTGTCCGGGGTCTAAATACTCCTACCTGTTTCTTCTTCAGTTCTTGATCGCTCTGCATATCATATTATCGTATTGATGCTCAGGCTGGGGACTATGGATTAATTGCTCCAGTCCTTTTTGGTACTGAGCTTAGTGGTAAAATCCTTTGAAATTGAATTTCCGAAAGACGTCATCCTTCTCGAACACGGTACATCGCATTCGAAGACTATAACTGATATAATAAACTTCAAAATGGTGCTTGTTCACACACGCATGTCGAATACTACACCATAAACTGAGATTTTTCGCTCAACATGATTTTGTTTTTACGAAATTTTGGTCAGCTTCTTACATGTCCAGGCCCCAATCAGCGTACACTGTCTTGGCGGTGATCGATCATATTGCGTTCCTTGATCCGTCGGATTTCTTCTTTTGAGTACTTAATAATGGAACAATGCAACAATAATTATTACAGTTGAGCAGAGACTGTCTGCTTTGATTGATACGTTAAGCTTGAAGTTTCCTCATCTGCCCCTCATTCCTCTCTCTCCAGTCAAGAGATCAGGAATCACTTGAATCGGATGTGGAGACTGTCAATCCCAATTTTTTAGTCAGACAAAAGTATGTGTCTTTTCGAAGTTGACTTAACTGGCAAGGCATTGCAATCGAAAACTAGTGTCTTTGTCATACTCGAACTGTCCCTAGATTCAGACCGCCTCTGAAGAGGCACACAACTCAATCTACTGTAGAAAAGTGAAGAAAAAAAAAAAACAATTCCCCATAAATTGAAAAACTATTCCTAAAGGGAACTTTCCCAAACCCTGGTCACAAACATCAACCCACCTTTAACCCTTTTTCCATCTCCCTCGGGGTGTGTTTGCCGCACCCACACAGAAATTGACAATTCAATTTTGCCAATTTTGAATGCAAAGCGAATCGAGATAAACCACTTCCTGAATACTGCCCGTGTCCCTTGATCAATCATTCATTCATCCGTGTGCCCTTGGGGGTGGTGTGGCGGTGGTGGTCATGATGCATGCAAATCCTGTATTTATTTTTTATGTACATAAATTAATTTAATTCCTTTTATTTTTGTTGTCTGTTCAAATTGAAATCCTCACCATGAATGTTTTTTCTCTTTTTTTATTTCCATTTTTGTTTGCTTTCCTGAAACTTCCTGTGCACGCATGTGAATCCTTTCTTCAAATACGAACACACACACACACACACACGCATCCACTAAACACAAACATCTATGTAAATTGCATCACACACATACACTCACTCACACAATCACAATCAAACACACACAAAACTGAAACTGAAAAAAAAAAAAAAAAAACAAATCAAACGAATTGCACGAATACAGTTGGCCTCATAACAACTTATTGTCAATTTAAAGAGCCACCACTATTGGGACCAGGCGCTGGCTTTCCACCTTTTGGCCCACCGGAATTTCATCCCACCACTCCGGAGAATTGGAAGGGAGCACCCATACATCCGACTGGCCTGATGAAAGAACCACCAATAGCCGCAGGACGCAATGGACCAGTTAATTTCGCTGCAACAGGACAACAACAGGTGAGTTCTTTGTTTTGATCATTTTCGAATTCCTCTCTCTTTTTTTATTTGCTCCTGTGTGCATTTTCCTATTGTTGTCGCGTTTCTGTGGATAGGGGGGAGGTGTCTGTAAAGCACTTAAGCGACACTTGGTTGCGCATGAGGTAATCGAATTTGAAGTCAACCTATTTGCAGGGAAGCGACTGATGATGGTGGTGTTTGCATTTAATTCCCCAAAGCTTTCGATGCCACTGCCACCCGTCCTGGTGTGGAAAGAGGGCGGAGAGATTTAAACGCTCTGCAGTGCAGTAACGATTTGGCATTAGGCAAGGGAGTGTGTGCGCAAGCCCTCAGAATGGTTATCATTCTGGAGTGCTTTGGTTTCTGTTTTTTATCCTAAGGCTGGGCTGGACAGTCGCTCTGGAGCTCTAACTCAATTTCAAGCTGACTACGGTCCGCAAAAAAAAAAATAAAGAATGACTCTCTTTTGAGTTCCTCTCATTCGGAAAATAACCAATCAACTGCTCAAACGGACGAACGGAAAGAAACGAATTATTCGAAAACTGGCTTCGTAGAAAACAGGTTAAAGGTATTGGCAGGATGTGGATGCATCTTCCTTTGCATTTCCAGGCATTTAAACCGGAAGTAAGTATCGTTTGACCAAGAGAGAGGAGGCCGACCCCAATTATAGAGGGACCAGTCTCCTGAACATCGCATTTAAGATCATTTCTGCCGTTTTGTGTAATAGCCTGATGCCGTTTATAAATAGGGAAGTTCACCGTCGACCAGACTCTACGGCAGATGCAAAAAGTTCAAATCCACACCCACCAAAACATCCAATTACGGATGATCCAAGAAAATCACAAGAGATGCAGATCGACACCCACCACGTATTCGTCGATTTCAAGGCCGCTTATAACAGTGTGCCTAGAGACGAGCTAAACAACGCCATGTCTAGTTTTGACATTCCATCCAAACTCGTCAGGTTGTGCAGGATGACGATGGAGAATTATCGCTGCTCCATCAAGGTCGGTAACGAACTCACTGAGACCTTCAATGTCAAAAAATGTTTTAGACAAGGCTACGCGCTGTCTTGTGACTTCTTTAACATCATCCTGGAGAAGATCGTGCAAGACTCACACGCCAACACTAGAGGCACGATCTTCCAGAAGTCCGTACAACTGCTAGCATACGCGGATGACATTGAGGTGATTGGCAGAATACAGCGGGCCGTCAATGAGGCTAAACGCCTAAAACCGAAAAAACTAACGTGGGCCAAAATAGTGCTTGGGAGGGGTCTACTAATGCGTGCGTGGCACTGGATTGAGACGAATTTTATTACGCGCAAAACATAAAAAAAAGGAAATTTTCAGAAACAAATGAATCATCCTCCATGATATCCATCCGCGACTGGTGAATGTCAAAACCGAGGAAAATGTCCAGATGCATTGCTTGTGATGAATGAGCACCTATGTTTCTCCAGAGATTCTTCTCCAGACTTCTCTAAGTCTGCGTTCACCACCTTGTCAATGCCTTGTCAGCTTGGAAACGTCCCCACCTGACGTCAGCATTCTTGTGTCTCTTAACTATGACGGATCACAGCATTTTACGGACTTTAAGATCCTTCTCGAAAGCTTCTTCAAAAAACTCACCAGTTACTTCTCAGGTACAGCCTGTCTTCTCGTGCACAAGCCATCGAACGCTTAAGATGGCACTATACTTCAGTAGCTGCACCGTGGTGACTTCGGTCAGCCGTTTGTCAGATTAGTCAGTATTTTTGTTTCCAGTAGATTCAGTAAATTTGTATGCAGACACTGTCAGATTTGGAATCTTCTTCAAGACACTACTAACCCGTACTACCAGCATGAACGATTCTCGGGATATTATTGTCCTTTTTCCTCGAACGTAGGTTCGTTCTAACCCAGTTCTAACCCAAACTTCTGCACACTTCTACCACTCTCCCCACGGAACTGCCGTTAGGTATTACTTCACGAGGTTGATTAGCGATTTACGCTACATTCTGGGAGGCATCCTCGTCAGCTTTTCTCTCTGTTTCGGCACGTAGTTTTAGTTGGACATTCGTGACCGTGATCAAGTTCTCCGGTCTAGATAGGCACCGGAGGACTTGATCTACCTTTCAAAAAATTACTACAGCTGAAAACTGCGTGCTCTGTTTCCTCTTCCAAATTTTGACCTTGTATATATGCACAGCCGGAACTATCATGTCCACACTTGAGCGGGTATTTTCGATACCCGCCGTGTCCAGGCAGAAATTACTAGAGTTAATAGTTACACTTCCCTGCAGGTCTTGACATCCAAGACTCGATAACGGGAATGAGATTGAAGAGTGGAGATATCCCAACAGGCTTGCGACAGTTTGACTTGTTGCTGTTCAGAAGTTCACCTCCGATGCACCCTCTTGAGCTCGTCAGCCAGAATGTCGATGGGTTTGTCTGTCTGTTCCCCAAGAAGGACGCAACCCTTCTTTCGGTTTGTTTTAAGTACAGCCTGTTTTCAGTTTGGTGATAACTGTGTTCGTAGTACACACCACCCACCTTCTTTATGTGTTTTGCAATCGTGACTATTACAATGTCTTCGGCAAACCCAATAATTTTTACTCGATCTTTATTTTGCAGTCCACAATTGTTGTCCGAGGGCGAATCCTTGTGTAACTATATTGTGTACTATGGTACTTTACGCTATTGTCGGTAGTACGGCTGTTTTTTCCTTTTGGTGGTAATACCAATTACTGCAGTTTCCACTGTGTGAGGAGGACCCTCTATGTATATGAGTGAGCTGTTTAAACTGTGTAGTGGTTATACACGAGAAAAAATACTTCCACATCAAAATGTCTGAAAAAACACGTTTCTATATCCATTTTAAATTTGATAAGCCGCTTGTAGCAATATGTGATGTCATAAAAGCAGGTTATACCATCTGTAGAACTTCTCCCATTCAGTTATTTACTTCTGATGGTGTTTCACGCTCTGAGCACCTAGTGAGATGGGATTCTCCAGGGAATGCAAACGACTTGAGCATCTCCTATTTGTCCACCGACCGTTTCAACATGCCTCACAGAATTCACCTGCAACTTGCAAACCAAGCAGACATTGGACGTCACAAATCGGTCACCAAAACACTTTTACTCCGAAGCGTCCTAAAATCTGTGTCATCAGACGCCCGTTTTAAAGCCCAAATTGTTTGTTTAGCTCTCAAAACCATCCTCCCCTCGCTCATGGTTCGTAGACGCTCCTAAAACCTTGAGAACACTTGCCAAATCCACACAAAGTTCAAGGGATTCCAGTTCACAGTGGTTGTTTTGCCACTCTTCCGCTCATTCACCTCTCCCACCCTCCTCTTAATTAAGCCTTCATTTTCGATTCTAATTATTTTCTCATTTCATTTGCAGGGCGCCGTCATGATGGTGTATGGACTCGACCAGGAAACATCGAACACAGACAAACTCTTCAACTTGGTCTGTCTGTATGGGAACGTTGCCAGGGTGAGTACATTCAAAGAGCAAATAGCCAATCGCGGGCACCCCTCCGTCTCCTCCCGACCGGGGGAACCTGGTGGCCCATCAGTGGGTCTGAATGTCGGCAAACAGATTTGCCTCTAGGTTGTGTCCTGTCCTCGTTTCCTCGCATCAAAGACTGGCAACTTGCAGTCTTTCTGCGATTTTCTGGTGTTATCTCGCGAGGCGCTGAAACGAAATTAGCTGAGCAACATGAAAGTGTGTCACCTGAAGTCTTGCAGCCGAGTGTCCCCGGAGCAACGAAGATGGCCCAAGACAGGCGAACAAGGACCACGCTGAAGCTATTCACAACCTGACGACGGTGGCAGTGGAATTGTGACAGTCTCGCTTTACACACTTGCCCGCCCAGAGTGGGTGACTTCCTCAAAGAAGAGGATTATTCCATCGTGACTGCGTCTGGTTCCGCTCTAAGGACTTGATGTGATAACATCAAGTGATGTGAAACGTTTTGCGGTTAATGTGAAAGTATTAAGTCGTAGGCGGTGGGCTGGGAGGAAGAGCATGTAATTTTTTATCCTCGAAACCGCATCGTTTTGTACGCCGAGATGTATGACACTCAACCATAAAAAGTTAACAACTTGCCCTTTTGTTACGTGTCCTTGAGGTGGGAAGCATGAGCGTGTGAGTGTGGAACGGTGATTGTTTTGTGCGGATTACTGCGGAGAATGTGGGCGAACGGGGTTTGTGCTGATGGATTAAGTGACTGTAAATAGGTGGACGGGGAAGCGGGAGGATGTCCTTGAGCGGCGGGTGATAGCTGATGGGCCATGTGGTAAGTGGTGGTAAATGTAATGTAAATGCGGGTTAGCAAGGGGTGGCAGCAGGTGGATTTGAGGATTGGCTTTTTCATTGAATTAAACTGTTTAGCTAGGGGTTTTCTTGATCCTTCAAAGGATTTATTTAATAGGATTTCGGTGCGCCCATGGTAACTGGTGCTTTGCGCTTCGTTCACTAAAAGGTCTGTAGACTGGCTAACAATGGCGGCATTCAGCACAGTTGTCCTTTTGTGAGGTAATTTGTGTGCGGTTGTGAAAGGATTTTTGTGACTTTTTGTCGTTTTGCTTATTCGATTTTCTGGTCCCAAGAGAGTACGTGCCCTTCTTACGGACCGTCAGGCAGCCTTTAAATCTGTGGTCACAGTTAAATCGAGCGTGGTATTAGACTGTCGAGTAGATGAGATTTTATTTTGATTGAGGACCAGATTTTGGATTCTTCTGCGCCTTCACGCTAAAAACGCGACTTACGCCTGGACAGAGAGTCGGACAAGAGATTCGGAGGAGCGACGTTTTAATTAACACAAGTGCTTGAATTGAGTCAAGGCGTACGTCGAAGGGCAGATTTAGTCGATCGAAGCAGTTGACAAGCGTTTGATCTTTTGACGTGAGCCTTAAAGTTTGGATTAATTTACCGATGCGTCGATTCGCTTCTACTTACCAACAGAGGCTAACTTAAGTGAATGAAACTTGACGAAACTTAACGAAACTTGACGAAAATTAACGAAACTTGACGAAACTTAACAAAACTGGTCTTGTCATAGTCACTGTATTATCACTGTGTATTTGCCCGACAGGAATTCTGTGACGGAGGGCTTGGTGTCGTCTCAGTCTTGTCCAGTTAGTTAACTTCCTGATCAAATTTTTCGATTCAAAATCAACGTCATTGGCAAATAATTGTTGCTCCCATCTGCCATAAGGCAGTTGAGAGGAAACTAATGAATAGACTCTACTAATGCCTTGCACTCTTACATTACATCTTACAGAACCCCTCACCGCTCTAAACGCGTAATCCGAAGACGAGGAGAGCAGACTCTCCTGCGAATTCGTTTAAATTCGTATAACTTCTCTACTTTTTTGCGCACCCACTACAAATTTTATCATTTTTAAAAGAAACTTGTTCCAAGTCTTTTTCCCTCAAACACCAGTCATTACAGTGCGGACTGTCGCAGCCTGAAGGACCCAATTACTTACTCCACACCCATAAAGAGCAGGAGGACTCCTTCTCAGACTTCAAACACTTCCTCAAGTCCTCATTCATCGATGGCCTAGTTTTTCGTCTCCCAACAACTTGTCCTTCTGTTTGACTAATCACGTAATAATCCAAAGAAAGAGACAATCCCCTCGTCCTGATCGATCACCTTATCCCTAATCGTCACTGAGTTACTTAGTTGCCTTTATCTACCCTTCCTGCAAACGAGACGGCGTGATTCCTTTCTTAATCCGAAACTCGTTCTCATCCGAAAACATCACCAAAATGAAAGGAGAAAGCAAAACGAGAGGACATCGCCGAAATGAAAGGAGAAAGCAAAACGAGAGCAATGCATTAATTATCCCTCAAAGCTCGGGGACTGCATGCAACTTCAATTAATACGAGCCATTCGTTCATCCATCATCGGGCTTATTCGTCAACGGGGTTCAGTTGCGCCTTCCATTTGATCCGTCCGAATTGCATGTAATGTCCTGCGATGAATTACTCCCCGTTAATAAATGACGAGTTTTGAACTTGCGCTTCAATAATCTTCGTTTCGATGTGCTTTTTATTTTCCTTTGCTCTCCCCGATCAAAGGCGGATAAGGATGGAAATAATTTCAGAGACTTTCCGTGCTGCACCACTTAAACCACTGCGCTCCTCCCTTCCGACGGTTGTGAGCACAGTGGAATCCTGATTGAATGGCTATCAATTTAGCTGTCCATTCAGTCGAAGACGATTCTTCATCAGGACTACCCACGAAATGTGATACTCCACCGACATCGTCATCGTCATCGTCGTCGCCGTCGCCCACCCATCGCCGGACACAAGGTGGACGTCGGGTATGGGGAATCGAACGTAGACTGTAGGAAGCTGATGAGCAATGATTGGGGGTGTCAATGAATGGGTGCAACACAATTTGAAGCCCTCGAAGTGCATAAGCAGCACCGCAGCAACAGAGACTGTCATTAGTCGCTAAAGAAATGTCAATATACTCGCGAGTGTGTTGGCATAGTGCGAGTGGCGAACGATGATGACTGCGTCAGTAGCGACCTGGTTGTTCGCGTTGTCGCGACCAGCAGCAACACGTTGGAATGCCGACTGTGAACAGAGGGCAGACGGGGGATGTGTGTTTAATCACAGCCTCGGTCGCGACCGTCTGCTGCAGCAGATCCCGTCTATGCCAGAGCCCCGCCAACCAGCCTGGTCAGAGGCTAATGGGAAGGGAAATTAATAAAACAAAGCCACACAAACAATTGCAAATAAAATGATGAAGGTGGTATGGGTGCAGTGTGTGGGGAAAGTGGTCACAGGAAGGAGGAGCGGTGTACAATTAAGAAGCTTAAATTACCGTGTAACTGCTGCTGACAGGTAATTGCGGTGAGTTTACTTGAATGCTCCGCGCCAACTCGCCGGATGGAGCTGTGTGAGGGGAGAGGGGTTGATTAAAAGTTCGCTTTTGTCATTTATCTCACTCGCATGTGGTGTGGTTAACGCCCGCACGGAGGGCGTGTGTGCTGTTCAAGGATAATTGGCTTGAAATCGATTGTAATGAGCACGCGATGCGGTAATGCCGATGTGCGGGATAAAATGGAGCTTAACTCCCGTAATACCGTTTAATTGTTGTCCTGGGAGCATCTGCAGTCACGTGGAACACGGAACGCATATGTGTGCAAGGATGCAACAGAGAATTGATTACACGCCGAGGACTTCTCGTGGTTGGTGGATTCTTTTGAACGGTAATTGCACGCTTTTTCGCGCTTGGGAACCGTTTGTTAAAGGTGCTCTATTGTCAGCAGCTATCAGGATTCTGGTGTGGTGTTAAAACGATTCACTGAAATCTTAACAATACTCCGGGAGGCTGTGAGCGGTGTGAGTTCTCGAAGAACGATTACCTGAACTTATCGACAGGTTCACTTTAACTGAGACTAAAACTTTTTCTTAGTGCAATGCAACAGGACGTGGAGGACCTGAGCTTCACGCAATACCGAGTTGGCTTATAAATAAATGCCGCCTTAAACTATAGACTCCCTGTTGCCTTGTTTCATTGGCTTGGAGCCGAAGACTCTTCAACTTCAATTTTGGATTAAATGCTTTCGATTATTTTTGTCACATACGATGTTTCACGGAACAGCACAAATCCTTGACCACACGTTTACCGTGATTTGTTTTCAGGAGGTGTCAAATTTATCCTTGACTGGATAAACACTTCAAAGAAGCCTGTGTTTTCAAAGATTTCTGTCTACTGACAGCACAGTACGACTAAATGTGACACTTTGAGCCGCCCAGAAGACGAGGCAATGTTATTTGGACTCAGAAGATGCTGTTGTTTAATTTCAGCCCCGTACATCGAGTTGAAGAGTGTGTCATAGACGAACCACTTCAACAGCGTGCGTGGACAAGTCACTCAAGGAGATCCTCCAGCCGACGAACCTCCAGAGAGGCGTTCAATTCGAGGAGCCTGCTCGGGACTCAAAGACAATCCACTTAAACTAGGCACCCCCTACCCTAATGCGTTCCATGTTAAGTCCGTCCTTACTTAATCCCCGTTCGTCTCCAAGACGTTGTTTCTGAGTGCCTGTGTCAAGAAAATCAAAATTTCTGACATCATTTCTCGACTGATCCTCACAAAGCCTTCGAGATGACCCCAAAAAACATGAAACACATGTCGAAAGCCCCTCGAACATTCACTCTGCAGATGAGCAATCCCCCGGCAATCGATCAACTTTTCCCCCCCAACTGCCGCACGCTCTAGCAGATAACACCACTCCCAATGGCAGCCAATTTCCGATTCTCCAGCAATAATCCTGCCCCCACTCCATACATCATCAGATATCAAATTGCAATCCTTAAGATAAATATTCGATGGCACTAAATCCGAAATAGCTATAAGGCCCCCTCCGCCCGGTTACACATGAGAAATCGATACAGAGGAGCATTTTAATGCGGTTCTCCTCCGCTTGTAGTTCTCACAAAGAAATCCTGACAAGTGGTGTCTGTTGTCACCTCAACTCCCGGCAGCCTCTTACACTCCCGCACATGGCCTGGCTTCATGCTTCGGTCTACAATTCCATAAGTCATCTCGAGGAAATTGTCACAAGTGGTTAGAGAAACATTCACAGAACCGAGGGAGTGTGTCGGTCGGGGAATGTTTCCATTTGAAGCAATCCCTCTCGAAGGAGATTCAGGTTACCTGGGTTGAGTGGTGCGTGTGCGGCATTGTTGGAAAGCAAACTATAGCCTCATAGAATGTCTAATCTATTGGCATTATTTGCGGACGTGGGCGGTGGGCGCATTTGTCTCAGACGTTATTAGGTCGCCTTCGTACTCCCTGTGGACTGTGTGCGTGCGTGGGTGGGCTGAAAGGACGAATAATTTACTTTCATTCGAAATGCAATATGACATTCATGTCGAATACGTTTGATTTTGAAGTAATGCTTGAGAGATCGAGACTGTAGAGAGGACTCCTTGTGGGACCAAGGAGATAACGAGGATATTTCGATTTCATTTCAGGTCTTCCAAAAGGCGGTGATGATGTGAGGCACTATGAGGGAGTGCCAAAGTTTCCATAGACAGACTACCAATGAAGTCAAAATTTGGCGACTAATTCAACAAAATATTCTTCTCGTGGGAGAACTGTAGCAAACACTGCAGCAGCGGTTGATGTAGAAGTAAGGTGCGGATCGAAATTTTGGAATATAGCACCAAATTTTAAAAGATTTAACATGCATTTTGGAAATTTGTGTCATGTATCAAGAGGAATCTTGTGCCGCAAACTGCCGCGGGGTTACGGTGGACTACAGTTTGAGATGATCATGGGCCTTAACTTTACAGTACCTGCTCGTGAACCCTTCAATTTCCGACTCTCTCGAAACTGAGTCTAATGGAGAATAATGGATGCTTAGGGTACTTTCCGGAAGCTTCATCCCTTTGGGGAGCCCTTTTTGCGAGAAACAAACAACGTCCTTTCTGAAGATCAAATTACATAGCATTTATCGAGGGGACCTTGTTGTTTCACCACTTCACAACATATCGTTCCTCAGGACTTCCACTGAAGAGTATAAGAATTTCATCAAGGAAACTTTCTGTAAATCAACTCGAGCCCGAATTTGGACATCATTCGCATAATTTCCATTCAATAATCTGATTCTGGCCAAATTTTGAAATATGTCACATACAAATACAAATTTTCATTCGGCAGCGTGGGTTTTCGAAAAGTCGATACGACGTTTTCATTGTGCCAGTTTGACCATTGGTTTGATCCGCGCAAGTCTTCCGTGAAGTCCGGCTTCCGTCAAACGTCGAGCAACAGTTCTCTTAGGCACATTGATGTCCGTCTCATCCATAGTTTCAGGCTCGATGGCTTTGGCACTTTTTTTGGGATCAGCTTTTGATAGCCGGACAATTTTTCTATCAATGTACTGTGTAGTTGTTCTGAGCTTTTTATTGCGAGGTATATTTTCCGTGGTGCCATATTTGCTAAAATGGGAAATTGAACCAAATAGCATCTTCTTTGAACAGTTTAACTGTGTTGCAATGCGTTCATATGACTGACCCGCTTTGTTTAGCTCAACAATAGCTTCCTACGAGTCAGGTGTACAGCTCTTTCCTTTGCCTATTTCTTTATTTTTTTTTTAATTGATCAACTAATGTAAGCCAGTGCGTCCTTGCCAAAATATTTGAAAATAGCTTTTGAATATTGATATATTCTGTGAGATATAGAGTCGTTTCTAATAAGCTGTCAACTCAAAAACTCCAATTGATTAACTAAAACATTACTGCTAGGCAAACTGTACAATCTGGCAAAATGGGAATGCATATTTTTTAATGGAATTAAAGAAAGCATTGACAAAAGTTTTGCAGAAAGTTTATCATTATGTTTTTAACCGTAATCAGAATATGAGCAAACGTTACAATACTACTTTCGTTTCTTATTAGTTGTCAACGGCTGCATCATGGGCCAGCTTATGTAAAAAATCACAGTTAATATAGCAACCACAAAGCTTTGACAATTAAGAGACGAGGTCCTATTGGGCCACACAAACTAAATCAATTGGTCCATACCAGTAGTGCTGGAGTGTGTTTAGCGGTGAACGAGGGCTAAACGAAGTAGTCATCGAGAAAGGACGCACAACATCGACGACTCGGAGAGCGTCAGCAAAGGCAGCTATAACTTTGAGGTAGTGAAGGACTTAGTCTACCTCGGCTCCCAAGTAAACAGTTCCAACAACACCAGTACCGAGATTAAATGCAGAATAACTCTTGAGAATCGCTGTTTCTTTGAGTTCAAGGGGCAGTTGAGAAGTAGACCCGTCTCTCGAAGGCCCAAGCTAACATTATATAAGACCTTGATCAGGACTGTCCAGCTTTACGGCACGGAAACATGGAAAACCTGAAGAGCGGATGAAGAAGCACTTGGTCTTTTCGAGAGAAAAGTTCTGCTTTCAATCTTTGCGCCTGTTTGTGTTGATGCTAGGGCTATAATGAGACATCAGCCTGGCCAGGAGTCTACGGATTCAGCGCCAAAGATGGGTAGGTCATGGACAACACTGCTTCAGTCCGAACGTAGTCTTAGACTCCGTACCATTGGGACAACGCAATAGTGGACACCAAGCGAACTGATGTCGCAACCAGGTGGACAAGGACCTCAACCAACTTGGCGTTTGGAGTCAGGTGACGAAAGATCGTGCCAGTTGGAGAGGGTTCTTGGTTGAGGCCTACGTCCACCCCGGACTGTGGACATAGAAGAAGAAGAAGTACCAGACCAAGGAGAAGAAGTAGTTGTCGAGTCACGGCATGCTGAGCCATTATGAGCGAGGAGAAGTACATGAAGACGTTCATTATTGGTGTACTAAAAACGCCTGATTGGTATAAGGTTAGGTTAGGTTAGGTAGGGGGGTTGCTAGTGCATTCACCAGCACACTTAGACCATATTGGTCCATTGTGATACCCCATACACTGATTGTCTACTCCAGTGATAGTGGTATAAAGAATATATATCCTTGAAGCGGCGGATGGTGTACTGTTGAATCATATTTATTTGATGATGAGCTACACTGCTGCAACTTTCGTATGTCTGAAATAAGTCAGTAAGGCCTATAGAACCTCCAGTCTATGATTTCATCAAGACGCCGCATTATTCCCTACTGCTTGTGCTGCGATGAAAATATTGGTAGTAGTAGTGGGTAAGTGCGTCGACTCCTGCGCAGTGGGTGCCAGCTTCGATACCCGAATTTACTACCTTTGATAATTCACGGTTCCACCTCTTTCGAGTCACTGACACTAATCAAAGAGTATTCCTGTCCTGAAAAAGCTTCTCAACTTCGACGTTCGGAGTCGGCATTAAACTGTAGGTCCCTTCTACTGGTGAAAGAACAATAGCACGCACAACACGGAGTGTTTGCTGAGAAGCTAAGCCCAGGTCCGCCTCGGACTGTCGCGCCATCCATATTATTATATTATTATTATTAAAAAAGTTGAGAAGTGTTATATCACTTGGCCCTCACAATTCTTTGATTTGACACGATGCCTTCATGTAGGGGGGTACTTGAGGGTGACGATGAAGACCAATGTCTTCATTCGGACTTCTCTTGTACTTCCTGATTCCAGCACAAGCTTTTGTAGTCTTCTGTGCACTTTTTGTAGCTGTTGCAAGTGAGACGCTCTTCCCACGCTTATATTCCATATCTTAGATTGTAGGTGATTCCACCAAGCCCATGTAGCATTGTCTGAGTACTCGTGGTGAACAGAGTTTGCTTAGGTGGGAAAGGGCGTACGCAGATTGGCACAATTTCTTCTTCAATATCTCTATATGGTAGTTCCGATGCTTATACGTTGACACATATTCAATATTTCCGGTGCAGTCTTGATCATCATCTGTTATTCCATCACAGCCATGTGTGTGCAAACAATCTACGCTGTGGATTTTTATCTTAAGTTTCGTTCGGGGAATATGCGGCGGACGAATGTGAATTATCTTTATCTTAAGTGCGTTGATAATTAATTCATGGTCGTGACACCAAGCTGCGATTCTATTAAAATCAAATTGCATAAGTTTCGCCGCTTCGTCCACGCTCCAATGGCTGTGTCGTCCGCATACGCATACCCCGTGCTATACTTCAGCACTGACAGTAAATCATTGACGTAAATAATAAAAAGAAGCTGACCTATTACTGAGCCTTGTGTAACACCATATTCGAGTTATTCTTCGTTGCTTGCGTAATCACCAATTTTAACCTGGAGAGATCTGTTACTTAGATAACTTGCAAGCCATGATAAGATGTGACCCCGTACACTAATCTTTTCTAGCTGCCTCAAGATTTGTTTGTGCGATAAAGTGTCAAAGGCTGTCTTAAAATAAATGAACAGAACTACTGAGCTATGGCTTTTGTCCAAACTTGAGCACATTTTGTTTGCAAAATCTCCAAGTAGTCTATTTATATTTTTTTCTTTGCGAATTCCAAATTGATTCTTGCTGAGAATGTTATGTTTTTCTATGAAAGTGTATAACCTTCTAGCCAACACTTCTTCTAAATCTTTATCGACCACTGATAGTACTGACATTGACATTTCTTGTCGCTTTTGTGAATCGAACGAACTATCGGTTTTTGAAGCATGTTTGGTACAGAGGCTTGATCTAAGCTCATGTTGATCAGTTTTGTTATTACTGGAGATAGGGTTTGAGCGCTGTTTTCAGATCTTTTGGTCTTATTCCATCTTCTCCCGCCGATTTGTCGCTTTTTTGTACACTGCTCATGTTGTAGTGGAGTGTTTGGTAGCTGCATTCATGAACAATTGTTTCTACCTCTGACGTTAAGGTTTTCGCGAATAAATTGGTCAGGTCTTGGATGTTACTTTCATTCGGGAAATACTTTTTAAAAACATCATCCAGATTGCATTTCTTGTTACCCAGTATCGAATTTACGACCTTCCAAGTCTCCTTTGGGTCACTTTTACAAAGCTCAAACTTCTGTCATCGCTCGTGAAGAAGACTCCGAGATCCTTACACTTCTCCACTTGCAAGCAATGCGAACATGTAGAGTGCATTGAACAGGCGTTCTGGAAACAGATTAACACAGCACGGCAGCCGAAGAACTCGTGGAGGCCCTAGACTTCATCTAGACAGACGTCACCATAATCCACGAAGTGCGGTGGAATGGTTTGGACAAAAAGGGGCTGAGAAACTGCTTATTTGGCAGTGGATTTATTATTTGAGGCAAAAGGTCTTAGGCTTTGTTTGTAAAATCGAACGCCTTAATTCGGGAACAGCAGTCTAATTTGCACCCACGTCCCGACAGAGAATAAAGATCAAAGCAAAGACAACTTCTATGATCTTCTAAAAAGGTCATACGATCAATGCTGCAGCGTCGACACCAAGACATCTTTGCTAGAGTCATCGGGAAGCACGGCTTGAATGACACCACATCGGTTAACGGACTTAGGCTAATAGACTTTGTCACGGGATATCTCTCTTTGGCTAGCGGTTCCTATACCTCAACTTAAAATCCAAAACGGACTTGGTGATCCCCGGATCAATCAATCGTCAGCCAAATTGAACACGTTGCGATCTACATCAGGTACTCCACAAAGGTACCCACATACTTGATGTCCGAACGTTCCAAGGAGCAAACAACAACGACTCGAACCATTTTCTTGAATAGCCAGATAGGGCATCAGGGCTTGACGTCGGAAAGCTACAATCGCAATGGACTGCTAGGTACTTTGCCGATCGAGTCTCCCAGAACCGCCGACTGCGTAAACAAACAAGAAAATTAGAAGCGTTATAAAGAAGAAGACTTACGACACCACCAAGGATAAACCTAGGGCCCGTTGATAATGAGTGCAGGCACGCGCATCCAGCAAAGCTGGAAGCCTACAGAAGAACGCTGCAACTAACAACGAGACCTGTTCTGTGAGCTCTACGAACAGAGACGAAGGGAAGAGACCCGGCTTCTCAGGAGCAAAAAGAAAGAACACGAGAAATGCGCGATCGAGGAGATGGAGACGTACGGCACGACGGCAGGAATGATATCCGAAAGTTTTACCAGAGGGTGAAACAGTTATCCAGTGGATATAAGGTTCGGACAGAAGCCTGCCGGGACGAGAATGGACAGAAGAGTCGCAGTCGATACTGAGGATTTGTAAGAACCATTTCTGCAGACTGCTAATCGGCGATGAAGAGACCAGTACCGCTGTCAGGCAGAATTATCCACTCCACACAATGGACGACGATATAAGAGAATTACGTCCTCCTGGTCTAGACGAGGTCAAGATAGCGATGTCGAGATCGAGACTAAAGTCGAATAAAGTTGCAGGTGCAGACGGACTGCCTGCAGAGCTCTCTAAGGCAGCTGGAGATGAGTTGGTAGGGGAGTCGCCTGGCGGCTTGACGTATTGGTCTGGCGTCTCCGGTGTCGATACCATGTTGGACTAAGTGCGTTCGGCCATACTCCTCGTCTTGTAACTCGAACACATCAGCGAACTCGTTGATAAGATTTTCTGCCTTGGTTCGTTGCTCCTCGTTTAGTTCACAGGTATTAGGAACTGTCTTCCTCACTTCCGGCATCATAATTGGTACCGACGGCTTTCGCAGATCTTTTTCATTTATCGTTGTGCGCATACTGGTGAAAATTTCCCAATCACTTCGCCTTGACCCATTTTGATTTTACATTCAGAACTCTAACTGGAACCATGTTATTTTTTTGGTATCGCCAATGTTTTTTTCCCAAAATATAGCTTTGGGAGTTGTTTTCGTCGTCAGGCTCTGTAATGTAGAATCTATGATTCCCAAGAGCACCTTCCAGCTTCGTCCAAATCAATGTTTCCGAAAAAGGCGGTAGGATTTCATCTCTACTAGCAACTATCTTCAGGACTGCAGCTTTTTGTTTTCCGTACACCATAGGGATCTCCACGTTTCGGTACCTCATCACTTGCGCTCCAATATCCAAGACTACCTGGTGCTGTTTCATGAAATCCATACCGATGATGCAATCATCACATACATATGTCAGCAACCAGAAATGTATGGCAGAAGGTCAGTCCCGCCATATGCAGTGTGAGGAGAACTTCACCATATACTCTCGCGGCCTCTCCTGTTGCAGTTTTCAAGCAGTAGCTGTTGGTGGTTATATAGCCGATATTTCTGAACGATGTGTCTTCTCACTATGGAAGCTATAGCGCCGGTGTCAATAGTTGCCACATTCCTATTTTTTTCGACCCAAGCTTCCACTGTTAGACACCATCTCTGCAACCTCGTCAGAGAAAAACGAGTTGGTAGGGTATCGTTTTTTCCCGATCCCCAAGAAAGGAGACCCCTTCAACTGCTCCAACTATCGAGGGATAAGCCTCCTTAGCACCGCATATAAGATCTACTCTGCCGCTTTTGTGATTCTTTTTGAGAATGATATCTATTTCTACTTCTAAAACTTTATCGACCACTGATATTATTGAGATCGGTCTGTAGTTCAGGATTTCACATTTCTTGCCGCTTTTGTGAATTCCAAGTCGTACCTGTTAAAACAGAGATTAGTTCGCTTGTTGAGATGTCTAAAATCAGTCTCGTCCATCTCAGGTTTAGCATTCTCCGACCGTTCAATTTCATTCCTGAATCTTTTTTTGGCGTGACCGTGACGTGATATCTTTTGTGTGACCGTCCCGCGTCAGTTGTCCTGGTACGACAGCAACGGAAATCAGTAAAGCCCTTCTAAACCACTGAAATTGATGACTCAGAGTCGCTCATAGTATTCATCAAGCGTTTCCTAGGTTTCGGTGATAATGTGTCTACACAAAAATACTCTACCAATGTCCATTTTCGATAAAACTCACAAAGTTGTCTGCTGTCATTGACTATCAAAAGCAATTAGCTTGCTGAAGACTTGACAGTATTCTATTAATAGATAGTATTTGCTGAGAGCGGTGTTGCAATTATTGTTCCTGCGCGGGAACTGCAAAGTGTCGCTGGTTTATCAAACGACCGTCGAATGTTATAATTAAATTATCGGTTTTTTTCCCGAATTGGATTCGAAGGTTTTTCCTTCTTAATTGTTAAAGTTGTTCTATTGGCTCTAGATAGTCTGTCAACTTAAGGAGCCTTCATCTATGTCGCAGGACTGTCCCTTAAGTTCGTGTCTGAATCTTCTCTTTCGGGTCTGACCGTCCAGAGTCGCCACTTTCGAATATACTCCCAAACACACTCAATGCAGGTACGCGATGGACTCCTTGTGGTCCTCTCGGTAATTCTTGTTTAAAAACGTCATACCAACTTGTAGATTTATCGTATGGAGGACGAGGCTTCGCAGTGATTCGTGTTTCAATTCCCAATCCAGTCGACATACAGTAGAGGTGAACGTAAATTTAAAATTGTGCAAACGAAGTGCCATAACAAATACATACGATTTCCTAAGATAACTCAGTTTTCACTTTCAAATTATTCTACATTCTCTTCTTTGAGTTGTTAACCCGGCTTAGACGGAGGAGCAGGCTAGCCTGAGCTGCTTATTAGAGAACTTGCCAATCATAAATCTTCGCCGATGGTGAGTGACCATGGAGCTGGATGTTGACGGCTTGTACGTCGCATCTTCCCATTTAGACTCATTCCTAAATCCTGACCCTTCATCCACAATCACTGTCGGCCCAACATGAGATCGCAAATCAGCCTCTCCAGACTGACACAACACCAAACTGCTCTCTAAATGCTCCCCATTCGACCTCTAGTCGCTTCCAAACTGAAAACTACAATAAACCTCAACCTGTGTATCTCAAATCGCATCGCCCTTAACCCAAAAAACAAAGAAACAATCATCGAAACAAAACACACAATCTCTCCACACAACCGAATAATGAATGAAAACTCAATTATCTCTCAATGAATTAGTTATGGAATTTTATTTACTCATGCCGAAGGTCGCTCTTAACTGCCTCGCAGTGCATTTCAATTTCACAAATCTATAAAAATAAACGACAACAGCAATAACAACGGCGGCGTCAGGGCAGCAGGTTGGCAGGTCGACAGAGAAGGGGAACAAAAAATAACTCAACAGATTCGAGATCTCGCGCGCTGCTGTAAATTAATTGAAAATCCATTTCAGAGCTCAGTTCATAGCGTGTTCTGGGTTGTGGTTGGTCATTTTTTTTTTGTTCGGCTTCTCCACGTTCACTTCAAATTGCATAGAATTGAACTCAATTCAGTTACGGTTTGCGGGTATCTATCTCTCATGTGATAGACACACGGTTCATGGTCCAACGGTGCGGTGGAATATCTTTAATTTAGATTTAGATTCATCGAACCTGAAGTGCATTTGGCTGAACAATTTATGCAGATGCAACTAATTGGTCGATGGTTATGTGAATGATGCACACGGCATGGGAAATGGATTGATTTTGTGTATCAGGGAGAGGAGTCTGTGGGGACGATGGAGAGATGGAGCTTATTTGTTGAGCATTATCAGCGATTTAACGTGTGACTATTCTCTCTAAGTCCACTTCGGACTGTGGTATTTATTCATATGCTCTGATCTAGAGGCGGGAACCCATTTAATCACCTCTTACTCTTGGATTCTCTTAGTCTCCCTTGGTTGTCGCAAAATAGGCATGCATTTCCACATGAACTGCTTGACAAGAAAAAAACGGACGGACGCACATTTTTTGGAACTTAACCCTCTACACCCGACAGTCCACTGAAAAAATAAATCTAATGATGCTACTATTCACTTGCTTTTCCTTCGCATTCACAGACAGAAGATGTGACTGACAAGTTCCTCCCGGAAGTTGCCTCACTTGGACCTTGAAGGTCCATTGTGCTGTCACTCTCATCGGCTATCGCCCAAAACTTCGTTGACCTGCTTGAGAACTTGATTTGCACTTACCCTCTATTGGTCTATGTATTGCTACTTATATCCATTTGGTGGTTTTTAGACATTTAAGGATGGGCTTTATGCTTGTGCCTGTTGAGGAAATAGCTGCCCATGTGTTTTTTCTCTTATCTCTGCAAGGGCTGGAAGGGTGCCGAGATAATGTAGCACGGTTTCCTCTTCCTCTTCACCCCTGCAGCTTCCAAAAAAGTCGTTGAAGGTTGCATCAAGCTTCCTGGCCTGATTGCCAATTAGGCAAGGGCCAGTGATTACGCCTTCTGCTTTACTAATGTTCCTCCTGTCAAAATCTAGGAGGGTCTTGGTGGATCTAGTGGAGGCCACATCTCTTCCGATGTCCTACAGGGGTCCAGTTCCGCCCATCTACGATTGGTTTTGGTTATAGCGTCTTTCAATAGCATTGATTGATTTTAGCTCTTTAAATTCATTCACAAGGAAGCAACTGGGTCGATACCAATAGAAGAGGGAGAGAAGATGATCCAAAGAAATCTGTCCCCTTTCAAGAATCTGTTCTCGATGTTCACCACAAACTTCTTGTGCATTTCTGAAGCCAACAAAACATCGCCTTGTCTGCAACAAATTCGAAGAAGAATGCGTTAACTTATGCGGTCTGCGAACGTATCATTCCCATCCAGTAAAATGTTTGTTCAAAGTTTCAGTCACGTACCTGAACACCTCAAGTCAGTGCACAACCACTTGGGAGCGGGTGGTCATGCAACCCATGATTTCCACTCTGCTCACTCATCTAACGCCATTCCAGCAGCCACCTGCGTGAACAATTTCGTTTCAACAACAAATTCCTTCAAACTCCAGTCAGCCGAGGAAAGTGAAGGGGCAACCGCATCCACCATACCAATCAGTTGTAGACAACATTTTACGAAACTTCACAGCAAAGTTGCGAGCACAACTATGGCATGTTGCCTTCGTCGGTCACATTCCGTCCATAATTCCAAATGAATCTCAAGCCACAGACCATCGGACTAGTGCTGGTGGTACGACCGCGGTGGATATAAATGTCTCAAGGCATTCCACAGGCAAACTTGTCCAACTGCCAAAGTTGGCATAGTGGGCCACCGCAAAACAGTAGCCACATGCGAAATTGCCAAGAAACCTCCTCCAAGACAAGCCAGCACAACGCAGTGGCTTATGATTTCCAGTCCAAAAACAATTCCTCTCAATTGCTGGAATCGATCATGGAGAAGTATTGCAAAATTGCATCCATTGCATTGGGGGAAGGGACTGCCGGCCGGGGGCATCGACAGGTGCACCGAGCAAGCAATTACGCCATGCTTCGCGTGAACACGCGTAATTAAAGTCCTCAGGGAGCAGCGTTTGATTAAACGTTCGCCTCGAGGGACCAGAGATGGAATGGATCCTGGGGAATGTGATTAGAAGCAGGTCCGGCGGATGTGTGGAAAGACGAAGGTTATTCAAATGTTGCTATGAAGCCCTCAAGAGGTGCCCTCAAAGTCGGGCGTCTGCCAGAGGCAACGCCAGATTGCAAAACCATCCATCATCGCTGCGAAACAAGAAGTTTGCTAAGCGTTTCGTGCAGCAAAAACCAACCGCCAAGGAAGGGGTTGACTTATAGGACAAATGAGAGGTAGATTCAGTGATTTTTTCGCTTGCATCTGCACGCCATCTGTTGCCCAACTTGCTAATGTCCCTCAAAAACATCCAGCTTCAACGTTAATCGCTGGAGTCCTTGTAACCGACCCGCAAGTGGTTTCTTGTCCCTGTGCGAAGCCACCATCCCACCATTCACTCACTCACGAATGAGAATCTCGTTAAGGAGTTAAATAAAATGACTCCTGGAGTTCCTTTTGCTCCACAGTGCCGCGTTCTTCAATTATGGTGCTTCTTCCAAAGGCGGATGGAGAAAGACGACAGTGCGGGTGTAGCGGCGACACATACCTTCACAAGGACGACGTGGAGTTCAAGAAAATTAGCTCTTCTTGTATCATAAATGGATATTTTTATGCTTCCCTCCGTGGATGTGGATGTCGTCTTCGCTCAGCTTCCATTCAGGAAACCAACGCTCCGGATCCAGTCTGCTCCAGTCGTGCTGCATTCTGCATCCGCTTGTGTGTTCGTGTGTGCCTAAGGACAGCACTGGCGTGGAGAGATGAAGGCAACTTAAAAGGATAATAGAAGCGTTGTTAATTGCACACGCACACACTAGCGTACCGAAATACGTTGTATGACAGTTTGCAGTACGTGCCAGCTCGTCGCCGGATGACTGCAAGGATAATTTGTTGCCATTCCTTGTGCTGTTACTCCAAAGAGGTGGCGCTCCCCTTTGTTCACACGTGAAGCATCTAAAACTCTACGACGGTGGAGCATTGTGTCTAATATATCCGCTGTTTCTGGCAGGCATTGGACGTGCAAGAACGTTACAATTTGTCGGGACATTTTTTATTGAGAGACATCGCTGATATGCCTGAACATGAACATTGTTGCTTAATTGCTGCCTGCTGGCTCTCCTTGGTTGCAAGACGGGAATGGAAAGCTCAAAGGACTTGGCCTAAGTGTCAGTAGAAAATTTAAATTATTACGTTGGGCGTCTTGAAGCGCCTGGGGGAGGAGACGAGTAATTTGACGGCAAACGAGGGTGGGTTTTGGTGAAAAAAAGAAGGAATTTCCTTCTGGAGGGTGCCAAGGGAGACTTGAGACTGTAAGTGTTTTGAGGGATTTTCAATTAAGTTTGGACTGGGACGTGGCTATTTAAGGCGCAGTCAACAAATGAGAAGGAATAGTCATAATTTTCGTGTCACCGTGCGTGTAGTTTGGAGTGATTTTAAATAGCGTTCCAGATCTATTTGGTTGCGTTTGCGAATCGTCTTGACGAACCAGACTTGGGGGTCTCCTTCCACTAGACCCTTCTTCAAGGTTCTATATACAGGGTGACGCACTAATTGTGCTACAAAAAGGTTTTTTGTTTTTTTTATTGATAGAGAATTCAATTTTATTTTTTGCAAACAATTACAAATTGTTTTTAAGTATGATAGACCGTAAATGACCTCCATGCTCATCCACGCATATGCGACACCTGATCAGAAAGTTTTTCATTGCGACCTGAAACGAATCCGAGTTCGTCTCAATTATTGTTCTAATGAATTCTTGGTTACGTTTGGTGCACCTCTTGCTTGAGAAAACCCCATAAAAAAAAGTCTCGTGCGGTTAGGTCAAGGAGTTTCTGGAAATTAACTTATTTGGGAATTTTCGTTGGAGCTCCGCCATACCGGACTGGCTCCATCTTGGTGGAACCAAATGCTGTTGAAACGGATCCCTCTTCGTCGTAAACTCCTTTAACATCTGACAGTATTACACCGTTTTCCTCAAAGAAGTATGGTCTCACAGTGCACTTTGCGCACTACACAGGGACTCGTTCTGGGTACAGTTCCGTCTCATGGAGTATTTCTGATTTAGATTCACTTCAAATATGGCAATTTTGCTTGTTTACATTGCCGTTTAGATCAAAATGGGCCTCGTCAGACATAAACAACCAACTTATCAAGCTGGTGTCTTCTTCCGCCATTTCAATCAATTTTCGGTGAAATTCCAGGCGAATAGGCAAATCCAGAGAGTTTAATTACCTTGTAATTTGGACTTTGTACGGAAACAAGTTTAAGTTGTCATGAATTATCCGTTTTATTGACCGTCTGCTGACTCCGGCGATAAGTTTTGGGTTTGCCTGAATTGATGAACGAAGTATATGTTGTCATCGAGAATGGACCCACAACATCGAAGACTTGGCCATAGGTAGTTAACTTCGAGGTAGTGAAGGACTTCGTCTATCTCGGGTCGCAAGTGAACAGTACGACCAACACCACTATCGAGATTAAACGCAGAATTACTCTTGCCAATCGCTGTTTCTTTGGGCTCAAGAGGCAATTGAGTAGTAGAGTCCTCTCTCGAAGGACCAAGCTAACATTATATATCACCTTAATCATCCCTGTCCTGCTCTATGGTGCGGAAGCATGGACAATCACAAAAGCGGATGAATAAGCAGTTGCTCTTTTCGAGAGAAAAGTTTTGCGTTCAATCTTTGGTCCTGTCTGCGTTGATGGTTATTGGAGAATACGATTCAACCACGAACTGTACGGGCGTTTACGGATTCAACGTCTAAGATGGCTGTGCCATGCAGAGCGCATGGACAACAGTGGTCCAGCCCGAAGAGTCTTCGACTCCGAACCAGTGGGACAACGCAATAGAGGACGCCCACGGAACCGATGGCGCACCCAGGTGGAGAGGTACCTTAATCAACTTGGTGTGCCCAGTTGGAGACAGCTGGCTAAAGATCGTGCCGGCTGGAGAGGCTTACTGGTTGAGGCCCAGGTCCACCCCGGACTGTAGCGCCACCAGAATAAGAAGAAGAATTGGTGATGATACTGCCGCGATTGTATCTTGAACCCGAACATTACTCACAAACATGTTTACGAGCCTCATAATGGTCCATCTATTAATGCCGTTTAAAAATGCAATTTTTGATTATTTGTCACAATCAACGTAAATGGTGAACTGTTCTATTATTTTTACCCTTTTTGCTTTCTTTCGTTTTGTATTTTTCATATACATCTAATATAAAACTCTTGATAATTATTTTTCTAAACCACTAATCTTAGTACTATAAAAGATATTTAACTTAATGAACCTATGATATACTTAAACTCGGGGGAGTGCTGCCAAACTCACGCCTAAATTCCCTTTTGGACGGAAATGAAGGACTGCAAAACATGGTACCGCTGCACTATCCAAATTCTGTTCGGTATCCCAAGCATTCACTTCAATAAATTTAAATAGCCAACCTGTCAAATAACAAAAAATAAACCTATTACTCACACAGAAAAAAAGCTATCGCGTTTTGGTTTTGTAGAACGATTTGTGCGCTACCCTTTATTTCCAGAGCCAAAAGAAAAACTCCTAGGCTTCATGGATTGAATGAGCTTCGTCTTCATAATTTTTAGAGAGAGTAGAGTGGGTACCTTAGCGTCCTTAATACTCCGACTCCAACTCCGACTCCAACTCCGACTCGCTTAAAGGAAGGAGTTGTGTCTTTAATGGGTGACTTATTCCAAACATGAGACCTTCGTGAAAACCAACCAGATCATATGTGAACCTCAGAGGCACATGAAACACTGATTGCAGAGACTGCCCAGAAACCTTCGAAGTTCACCCAAAACAATATCCCCTGGCGCGAGTGTCTGCCTTAACCCTTAAAGAGAAAATAGTGCTGTATAATTGAATCGAATTCGTCTGGTTTTACGGAGCAAGTAGGTTTGTTAGGTGTTGAGTTCGGTCATCGATTTGAAAGGGCATTTCTTCTTCATTTCGTGTATCTATTGATACAGAATAAACTTAGCAGTAGACGTCTATAATTGCGTCTAAAACTGACTATTGACGCCTTCTCTCTACGCAACGGTCAGGTCCTTCGTCGCTGATCAATGTCCAACCCCAGCCATCGAGTTTCGGCTTCATCCAAACTTCCTTTCACTAAGTTGTTCCTTGTTTAACGGTGTGTGTGCATAAGACATTACCACAAATTCCTCCATAGTTCGCTGACGTTCCTTCTACATAATTAGAAAAGTTTAAAGGTGTTCATGTCAAGGCTCTAGTCAATTCTTGATCGTTGGAGTAAATCTTGTCACATCCAGTCAAATCCAGTCACACTTAGGTCTTTGCAATACCAAGTGGATTCAGATACTCTTATAGCTGTCGTCGAAAAATTAGGCTCTTAAGCCTGGATTCCTACGACTATACAAATCACCAAACAAGCAGATGAGGTGATGTGTAGTTTGTTCCTTCTTTTCATTCAAGCAGCTTCTGCATGCCAGACCGTGGCCGTGCTCTCTTATGACGCCAATAAGGATTCTGAGTGCACGTCTACTTAGTCGGAGCAACCAGTTTCCGCTTAGGATTGAGGGCTGGCCATATGTTTAAGGCAGGTGATGCATTCTAGCAATTTGTGGTTCGTTAATTTAATAGGATGAAGAATCTTAAGAAAATGATAGGCTCTACTAAGAGGGATATTTGGCGGATCCGCTCTTTTATGTGCCAGAAGAGGTTGTACCACAACTAGCGAGGTCATCGACTTTGCAATTTACCTGTATGTCACAGTCTCAACCAATCATTTTTAAACAGATAATCTGTTTAAATGATATGCCTTTAGTACATTTTTAGCAAAAAAATGTTGGCACTTGTTTGGGGCTTTCAGAGACAGCTTGTAATTTTTTGTTAAGAACCTGACATTGTCCAAGAGCTTAATTGGGGCTGTCCATACAGATGATGATATGCCTTCTGGATATATTCTTCCTGAGCTAGGACAGTGCCTTTTTTCTAGCAATGTAACAGCGGTCAGGGACCTTCATGTGTAGAAACTCTTCAAAAAGTGGACACAGTTCATTTCAAAAAATCTTTAAACTTTTAATGCTTCACACTTAACAACTATTACCTGCTTAATATGTTCCCTTTTTTTAAAGAAATTTCTTTCCTACCTGCTCATCCCACAAGCCACAAGGGACTGTCTTCTTTCAGCTCTAAGCAAGGACGACTAAAGAGACCTGTAGTGGATTGTGATACCTTAGAATTAAGGGGTTAATAATTAAGGGCGCAACAAAGGCGAACTAACTAGAACTTTTAATGGCAATTATTATCAAAACGGGCACGTTTACAGAAGTCCAGTCGTTGAATCCAATTTTCGACCACCTTTTCACATACATTGGCCGAAATTCCCAGCTATTTCACGTTCAATATTAGCGACGCTTAAAATGGTCCAACGGCTTTAGTTCTTGTGTGAACTCGATCTTGTACGGATTTAGGCCAAGACGTACTAGCGGCTATATTTTTTTCACTGCGCGTACTTGTTCGTCTCACTGGAATTGGAACATTCGAATTTTTTCAGTAGACGGTGAATTGTTGTTATGGCGCCGCTTACCGTTCCTATCGAAAGAAAGTTTGAACGTTCCTATTGGAAAACCCTGTTCTTTCAAGAGTCCTTAATTCTGCCTTGCACCCTTTATCCCTACAAAACCTCCTTCCCTTTTCCCATACAGAAACCAATCTCCAATGTCCATCATCAAACATCGTCCTCGAAGCGGAACATTAAGGCAAAGGGCAAAGACCGAATGAACCCGCAACTTTGTTCATCGCCCAACGATTCATGTCCTTTCGGTTCGTTAAACCGTGCCTATTGTCTCAGAGTCAGTGTGTTGCCACTGTCAACTTAAGCCCAAATCAGCAGATTTTCTTGAACATTTAATCGCATAGCCCAATGAACGGGTCATAATTACTGTCATTTAACAAACACGCCTTTGTCTCCGACTTTGTGTGACCATTGTCTTGTTCCTGACGTTCCTGGACTTAATGAGAAGGCATCCAGCGATTGCTGGAAGGGTGCGGGCTATTCTGGATTAAAATGTCGTCAAATCATTTTTAGTAGTTTCGCGAGATATCTGCGCTTTCTGGACGACTGACTGCGGAGGTGTCACTGAAACTAGTCGTTAAAACAGATGTTTTATGAGTTCTGCGAGATTAATCTTGCCAAAGGCCCACCCAAAGGTGGGTGGAGAGAGAATGACATCAGAGCGGCAATAAATTGTGATGTGCGTTGGCAGCCAGATAAAACACGGACTTGGTGTGTGCGTGAACTCAGTTTCGATGCAGGAAAGGGGAATGCACTCAGATGAGTTCGGTGCCATCTTGGCTATTTCGTGGATTTCAAGATAAATGAAGGGAAACTCACTCGAGGGCAACATTCAATGGAGCTTCACCAATTCCAATGCCAACGACGTGTGCTACGGGAATAGTTAGTTATGTTCGAGGTGGAGGAGGGGAAGGATGGCAATTCCATGTTCAATGTTCGTTTGGGGGGTCTTCGTGGGTGGTTGATGGAGGTAGTCCATCTATATTCGTGGCGGGGTATAATTCTCTTTGTCTGATAATGATGTTCAGTCAGCTGGTCTTCATTTATTCGAACTAATGGGTGATGGGATAAAGCAGAGTCGTCGGTCAATGACGCTGTGTTACGCAAATGGGGAAGTATTTGTTGACCTGGTAAACAATCGCACAGGAAGCTTCGCTAAACAAGATGAGATGAGTGATTCTTACAAAGAAATGGAATGTCTGTTAAAGACAGGCGCTTATGGGAAGAAAGCGCTGGGGCATAGTTAATAATGACTCCTTAATCCTGGACTGCGGAAGCATTATTTATACGAGATTTGACTGTTTCTGGATTTTGTGGGATCTTGATGGAGTTTCGAAACGTCGGTCGTTTGATGTTTGTCTGGCTGCTTGATGGAGTCATTTTTGAATTCTCTCTTCTGAACTATCGGATATCATGAAAGACTTAACTTTCTTCGCCAAAGGGAAGGACTTTAGAGACTGACAATATTTCAGTTAAAGCATAGGATCGTACATTTTTATAAATTAGTTGAAGCTCAACTGAGCCCTCTTTACAGAAAGGAACCTAATCGGCATAATCAGCAAGAAAATACAACACTGCCTCGGAGGCCTTTTCATTTTATTGGCATATTTCGCAAATGTATACATAGATAGAATGACAATAAGTACTGTCCACCCATTCTTCCAGTCACCGACTAATAAGCTGGCAATCACAAATTGCACTTGTGCCTTGTACCCTGTATCCCCACTAAACCTGCATTCCTTTTCCCAAATAGAAACCAATCTCCATCATCTCCGAAGTGGAATCCGCAAATTTCTTCATCGCCCAACGATTCATATCCTTTCGGTCCGTCTAGGTAGGTGCTGCTAGTGAATTGACCACCACACTTAGACCATATAGGTCCGTTGTGATACCCACAGTCAGACTCCTACCATTGATTAACCACTCCCTTAAATGTGTCTGTACCAGATTTGAAAACCAAATAAAAGGGTATTGACTTTGCTTCCACTGGGATTCGAACTGGGGACTCCGCTTATCAGAGGCAGGCACTTATTCATTTCCTTTCGGTCCGTCTAGGTTCCGTTGCTTTTTTCTCTAACAAATATAAGAACTTGAATATGCGTTTAAAATTGGTATGATTTTTAAAAGTAAAAACATAGGCATTGCATACAATATCCTTTGTGAAAGTCTTACACTATTAGAAGACGTTCTAAGAACATCTTCTGAAGGCTCTACGTTGTCCACAGTTTCATTGATTTTGTTGGAGCGTCCATTTAGAAGGAGTCCTCTTAGGCGAACAAACACCTTGAATAGAACCTTGCCAAGCGTTTAAGACAAGTTGTTTTTCAATCTTTTCAAGTCTAATTTCGGCAAAAAGAAATCAGCGTTCCCCAAGGCGCTGGCAGTGTCCGACTATTCTAATCGAATTCAATTCAATTCAACACTCAACGTAAAATTCTTTCCCTACTGGCGTATAATTTTGGAACGGCCGCGTCCAGCATCTTGTCAAGTCTCTTGAATGCCGATCGCAATCGAGACAAGAATACTAGAGACTCAATTGCTGGGTTTCTCTGCATGAGAGAGATAGACATGATGCTGTAATGTCCGTTTCCAGGCACGCTATGATACGAAGCTGCGCAACCAGTAACCGTCGGCTATTCTAATAGTGTAAGTGTTAACTGAGGTAAATGACAAAAAAGCGATACACAAATTCTTCCAAAACTCAACGATTCACATCATTTCGTTTCATTTAAGCGTACTTTCTGTCTCAGAATATGGGACCCATCTCATCCCACATGATCCACTTAAAGGGTCGAGAATCTAATGCATGTATGAGAGATCTCCAGGCCACTCGATCCTCGTCTCATCAGTCATCAGCAGTAATGTCCAAGCACAACCAGGCGAATTTACTTCTCAGAATTCGTGATAATGAGGACGTGGCACGTAACCAAACCATGGAGGCTGTTAGAAGAAGCAGTCGCTCTACATTGAGTTCCTCGCGAACTGCCGTGTTCCGCCGTTTCCTCCATGAAAGCCAGCCACCAACTCCCACAACAGCACAAAGAAATCTCACCTCGGCAGAATATGGGCTTATAAACTAAGTGAACATGTACATGTAACTTCGTCGAAACAGTGGTCAATGATTGAGGTCTTTGAATTAGCAAAATGGCAAAGACTGCAAATGATGGTTGGCCCTTTTCTGCCTAATCGAATAACCTTATATCCCCTTGATGAATTGCTGCATCCGACGAGCAAAAATTCTTACAGTTCTCAACAAATGGTCCTTCAAGGAAAAACTAACGAAATATACATAAGAAAATTGAAAATAACATTCACATTTGACCAACAAAGGTTTTCGTCGTTTTTTAACAGCCAGTTTCTTCTTTTAAGTCATGTTGTCACGCAAATCATGTTTTCTTTTGAGGTGATCTTTTGGTCTCCCAAGGGATTGCTCACCATCTCCGTGCTTTACTCGTACGAGATGACAGCTCTAACCAAGATTGTGCTTAAAAGCAATTCGCAAAGAGCGGCAAGGTTTGATCTTGGAATATATATAGGAACTCAATTCCGAAGGTTGTGCAGTGCAAATAGGAGTCCAGCAGGGTTGTGTGTCCAGTAGATTTATTTTCTTTTCGCTTGAAATGCGAGTGTCATTTGTCAATGGAATATGTAACACAGGTATGCCGTTACCAATAGTATTTTTTGGAAAATGACAGTTCCTACAGGTAATTCAGACCGTCATTACGTCGATGGAATTTTCTTTGCCCTGACGAATAATTTGGTTTTGGTCTTTCGTGGTACTTGCAGCAGTAATTGCAACTAATTTGAATGGCGGAGAATTTTCCAATCCTTTCCTTGAACCGCAACTTATATGGACCATTGTTACAGGCCTGAGGAATCGCTTGAAGGCTTGCCTACTCCAAACACGGCCTCTTTCCTTATCCGAAATAATACGCGACAAGTGCTGTTTTGTGGTGGTTGCCGTGGCGTAGTGGGTAAATGCGTCGACTTACGACCTTCTGACCGTTCGACTTCCCAGGACGACAGACAACGAACAATTACTGACTTCAATTGGCATCGATCCATGTGGGGCAGTGCTAGACAATGACTTCTTCGTGGTTGAAGATCCCCAGGAGAAGGTTAATGCTATTGGTGCGGTGTTCCAGAGAGTGTGTACGGTCAACGATGTTAGTAGGCCGAATCACGATCTGGAGAACAGAGCCTTGCTAAACCACTTCTATCTCCGCATGGAGATAAGTCAATGGCGATCTGAGAATCCAGGTTTCACCAGGTTCAGTGACGTTAACATGGCAAATCTTGCCGTCGCCAACGAGGCAAATCATATCTTGATTTCTCAAGAAGATCTCCAGGGTATCTTTAACTCGCTGAAGAAGAAAAAGTCTGTCGGAATCGATGGTGTACCGAATATTGTGCTTCGACATCTTCTCCCCGAAGCGGTAAAAGTCTACTCAACATTGTTCAACAATGCCCTGAGTAATGCACATTACCCACCACACTGGAAAACAGCTGTAGTTCAGCCGATCCCTAAGCGCGACAAAGACAAGCCCATTCCGACAAATCTTCGGTCGATCAGTCTTCTTCCTTGCATAAGCAAGGTTTTTGAAAAGATAGTCATTCGAGTCCTGAAACAATGGGTTGATGAAAATAAAATCATACCGGACAACCAGCTCGGATTCAGGGCGGGGCATGAAACCATACATGCCGCGTCAAAACTGGTGTCCGACATTCAGTGGAATAAAGGCAAACAACAATGCACGGGTGCCTGTCTGATTGAGTTGGAGAAAGCGTTCGACACCGTTTGGTTAGAGGGCCTCTTCCTCAAGCTGGTCAGGCTTGGCATAAGTAAACCATTGCTATACATGATCCATGACATGATAACCGGTAGAAAGTTTCTCGTGGAAAATGGCGACGTAACTTCTAGCACGGTCTTTGATATTAAAAATGGTCTACAACAGGGGGCGGTTGGTTCGCCGATCTTGTTTTCAATATTCACTGCAGAGCTTGTAGGTTCCATGCCGCACTTAATAGCGTACGCCGACGATCTAGTTGCGTACAGAACAGGTCCGAAGATCGAGGTAATAAATATCTGGTTGCAGCGTGACTTCGATAAAATTCAGCGATTTTACGACGACTGGAAGTTGGTTATCAACTTCCTGAAGTGTGAAACTACCCTGGTCAGGACCCCGTTGTACACGGCACCGAGGGATACGCGCCAAAACTGGCGCAAGTTCGGCATAGTTGACCCGCAAGGTCGACCGTTAGCCGTGAAAAGTGTAAGATACCTAGGCATTTGGCTGGATCAATATCTGTATTTTGACAAACATAAAGATATTGCTCTGACGAAAGCCAGAAAAGCCTTTGCTGCGGCAAGAAGGTTGTTTTTCAGCAGCCAACTTGATACCAGAGTGAAGGTAATCTGCTACATGGCTCTCGTACGGCCAATTATGGCGTACGGTTGTCCATCGTGGTTCAACGTGAGTCCTTCCCAGATGGAAAAGATGAGGTTGTTCAAGAGGCAGTGTCTTAGGAGCTGTCTCCGTCTGTATCGTACACTCGAGTCTGAGTACAAGAAGTATTTTCCTAACGAGGTCCTGTACAACGAGGCAAACTTGAACAGGATAAATATTTTTATTATTAAGCTGATTAGAAGGCACATTGCACGCGCTATGACTTCTTCGAACAGTCTGATCTTTGGGGCTTACTACCCAAACGCTATGTACCATAAAAGAGTGCGCCTCAACGGCCTTATTCCACCTGAAGCATTCCTCTATCTCGATCAAATTGGCCTAATATGGATACGGATGGATGCCCGCTGATCTTCCATGTCGTACGCCGAACAGTGGACAAGCGACTCCAATACGAGCCGGATGTCGCTCGCAGCCACGAGGATCTCCTCCGATTCAGTAGAGCGATCTCTACTCGGGACAGGAGAGAGTGTTCCAAAGAACGGCACTTTTATTGGTGGTTGCACCAGAACCGGTCTCCGCCGGCGTTGGCTCTTCCAAACGACGATACAGTTGACCATGGTGGCCAACTTTCATAGAATTAAGCTATTTTAAGGCAAAAAATTATAAAAAATCAAAAAAAGGTGCACCACGGCGTATAGTAGATCCACCACCTTTGATAATTCACGGCTCCACCTCTTTCGAGTCACTGACAATGCTCAAAGAGTATTCTTGTCTAGAAAAAGCTTCTCAACTTTGCCGTTTCGGAGTCGGCATTAAACAATAGCACGCACAACGCGAGTGGTTGCTGAGAAGCTAGGCCCAGGTCCGCCTCGGACTGTCGCGCCATCAATATTATATATTATATTATTAAGTGCTGTTTTAGACTGCTTTATTCTTTCCAAAAACAATCTTAAATCTACCTTAATACAAAAAGTGATAACTGCACATGTTGCAATTACTTGCCGACATGTGCGTCACTTATTGTTTCAAGAAGCGCGGGCAATGCAACTTGGTGTTCTGAAAGAGCTGCTGGCCTTGGTCTTGGTGGAGCGGGGCAATGCAACTTTAGTTACAGTTGCGGGGCGTGTGTGCTAACTTCCAAATGACCATATAGTCACAGATATTACAGTCCTTTCCACGCTGCAGCCCATGGTCCCATTGCTTCTGTTCTTCTACAAATTGCTAGAAGGTCACTATTCTACAGGGTGCCACCACGTAACTTGAAACAATCGGGACTGTCAGACTGACTATTGAGGGCAGCATACAAAACATGAATATGACGTTTGAAACAAAACTTTTCAGTCGATAGAACATCGTTTTCGAGATCAATAATCGTCTGATGAAATACATATGTTCGGTTAGGTCTTCAGTTATTCAGTAATGATTAAAATTTATAAAAGAAACAACAGCATTGCTTGCAAAAAATGTATTACTTCTTATATTTTGCTCATTACTTAGTGGATTATGGTTTATGTTTGCTTGGTTGCTTGTGTGGAGGGAACAAGTTTCAATATTAGGGCTTACAGCGTCCGAGGCAAATCCCTCATTTGCACACAAGCGCCAGCAGCGTTCTTTTAACGTCCCTTTCAACATAGTTCTATCAATTTGACTTCTAGCATGGACATTGTTGAACAGTACATCACTACTCCCATCAGCAGCATTACAGTACAGAGTTAATAGCCATTGGAAAAGGGTAAGCAGCGTCTCGTTTAATGTGGAAAGGAATATAGATTATTTGTTTACAATGTTCGTACTATAAATGTAAAACAGTCTAAGAATTCGAATGCTAACTTCCTGTTTAAAAAGTTCTTGTTCACCCGATTCATGTTCACAAATATGAATCCTAAAATGGAATTTAAAGCTTCAGAAAATAGCGAATTGACAATTCACATTTTTTTCACAATGACTTATACAATTACAATTCAAAATGAAACTCGTTTCAAGTTACGTCCTGCCAGAGTTTAGTGACGATGAACAATATTCGATTGTTTCAATTTACGTGCTGGTCTCCAAATCGGAGTTTCCATACCAGATCTCCTTAACCACTAGCATCATTTGATGATCTCCTCCCATCAAACACATCGCATTACTTGCCAATGCTGTGCGTTGCCCAACTTGCCGACTTCCAAAAAAATATTTTCCAGGAAAATGTGAACCGTGCCCCATCATATCCATGTCCACCTTCCACCAATCTACTTATTTCATCGCCAATTAACGCAAGGAAACCAAAGAAATCGAATAGCACACCACGGTGTTAAGGCTAACCCTTCCGTTCAGCGTCAACCGCAGCTGGCAACTCCAGACGCGGCATAAATCAAATTTCTCGCCGTGTCCCCGCATTTTTCTGACAGCCCGCCAGCGGATATTTCAAAATCAACGAAGCAGCACAAACTCCCCAAGAAACGGAACCTGTCAAGGGAGGGCAAAGGACAGCAGGACTTTTTGCACGACAATGCCATGTCTGCAGGAGTTTACTCAAGGATACACGAAGCTCAGCGGGAGGAGTGAGAAACTGCCACCTGCTGGCAGTCAACCCCCATCTCCGCCTATCGTGACAGCGGCACCGCTGGCAATGGGAAGTCAGAAATGGAGACAGGGAGAGAGGGCTGGATTGAAGCCGAGTACCTATTTGTGGAAGAGATTAACCGAATTGGGGTGTTCTGTCCTTCAGGGAACACTTACTTCCTTGAAGGCAATGATTTTTGATTTTCGTGTGTCCCAGTGGAGTGATGAGGGTGTGGTGCTTCCGGTTTCTTTAAAGAGCTCCCACGGCACTTTGGGGATTCGATTTATTTCAAGGCTTCTTTGCAGTGCAGTGGAGCAGATCCTCTGCTTCATTCAGTGGGCAGCCTTGTTTGCGGAGGACTTGGCTCTCCCCTCAAACTCTTTGTGTGTTGAGGGTTCGTGCGCGCTGGTATCGTCCTAGGCGTGGGTGGATGCTTTTGATTCCTTTCTTCTGAAACGCAATTACATTTATTTTCAATTTAATAGAGTCCATGTACATGCACAGGGTGATGGTGGAGTGCGTTTGCTTGAAGAGAAATTTTCAAATGGATTAAGATGGATGGACTCTTTGCATCGGCCAAGACGACTGGATTGCGCAGTAGGTAGAGTGCCTGCCCCTGGTTAGCGGTTTCCCCGGTTCGATAAAAGCTATAACCTTGCTTTCACTGGGATTCCAACCGGGACCCCGCTTACCAGGGGCAGGCATTCAACCAACTGTGCCATCCAGTCGTTAAGAATACACCTAAAAATCTTGCCAAGACAGACAGACGGTCTTGCAATATGCGTTGATAGCCATGCGTTGATGGCCGTCAAAGCTATTGCTTCATTTACTTTTCATTCCAAAATAGTAGAGGATTGTCATGCTGAGCGAGCGTCCGAAGATGGCCGGCCTAATCTGGGTTCCAGTTCTGAGTGACACCCCACGACAAGAGAATGATGATGTTGATGAACTGTCTAGACACAATGTTCAGCCCCTGAGTGCTAGCTTGAAGGAGAAGTAGTCAAGCCTCAGATTCCTACGCACTTCCTTGAAATAGCAAACCACAGAAGTGCTACACTGACAAGGTGTACAAAGAAAAATATGGCCTGATCAGAAACAGGCATTAAAACAGCAAATAGTTCTCACCGAACCTCCACTTTGAACCCACCTAACTACTCTATGTAGCCCTCACACATCGCTCTCTGTCCTCATCTCTCCACACCCTTACGTACTTACTTATCAGGCAATCGACCCATGGAGGTTCTGCGCCAGAGCAATGGCTGTCTTCGATTAAGGTAGCGATGCATGCCGCATTACCAAACAACTCTGGCTTACGATCGACCTTAAGCGGTCGCTTAGTCTGATTAGTTTGAGAAGGCCTTAGTTCTGAACTCTCATCGGCGTTGTAACAGATCATTGCACCATAGGAACTCACGCCTCCAGACTTGACCTCCCATACAACGACTTCTGCAGAAGCTGCAGAGACGAAGATGAGGAAGAAACCATTGTACACTTGCTATGCAACTGCAGTGCTCTCTCATCTCTTAGATTTAGATTTCTGAGAGCATACTATTTTGATAGCCTGGCTGAAGTAAGAAGCGTCAAAGTCAGCCATCTTCTTCGCTTCTATAAGTTTCTGACACTTAATCAAAGGAATGGCCTTCCAATGTTTCTCAATTTCGGTCCAAAGGTGAGTTTTATTATGGAACGTCGGTGTCGCCAATGATTTTTTTAGTTCCGCCCACAAATTCTCGATAGGATTGAGATCTGGGGACTGACAGGTAATACCGACACTCGATGGGCCCTCAACCAGCCACTAACTAATTTCGATGAGTGCATGGGATCATTGGCATGTTGGAAGTGCCATCTTAAAGGCATGTTGCCCTCAGCGTATGGTAACATCACATCATTTAAGATATCACGATAAACTTCTTTAGTCATGATGTTTTTTATTTGAAATATGGGTCCAACACCGAACCAAGAAAAACAGTTCCACACCATGACGCTTCCACCCAATTGCTTTACGGTTTTTTTTTGTGACTCGGAAGTGGAACTCTTCCCCGAGGCCCGAACGTTTCTACCACTGTCAGAACCAAACAAATTTATTTCGGTTTCATCACTCCAGAGAATGTTACGAAACATCTCTTTTGATTGGTTCCTGAAACTTAAGGCGAACTCTTTTCTTGCTTTGACATTCCTTTTGCTCAACAATGGAACTTTGCAAGCGATCCTTCCTGTTAGTCGGCTTTGCAGCAATCTTCGCCCGACCGTTGGGGCACTGACTATGTTGTTTATTTCTGCTGCAATTGCCTTTGATGACATAAAGGGATTCTTTTTGGCTAATAACACTATACGGGAGTCATCAGTGTAACTCGTTTTCCTTGGTCTATCTCGTGTTTCTTTTGCTGGGGTTCTTGAAAGTGCATTCAAAACAAAATCAACCGATCTTCCCAACTCGTCTGCAATAAATTTTAAAGACTTTCCCTATTGTCTATGTTTCTTTATGATACGGCTTTCTTCTTCAGAACAGTGCCTGTATTCGTAACATTAACTACATTTCTTACATACAGAACACAACACACACAAACAACTACCTTTTAACTCTTTTTGAATAAAGATATCAAGGGGAAGACAAAATTGCCTATTATTTTGAACACTCAAAAAAACAAGTTTTCCGTAAATTGCACCACTGCACCACTTACATGAATGATTAGCTGACATTATGTGCAATGCAACTGTGCAAATAACACTACCACTTACTGTTGCGAAAAGTTGAAAAAAAAGTGTAAATGAGCAGAAATATCGACTATGAGTGATACCTATTATTTTGAACAGCTCTGTAAATCCGTGCAAAAATCACAACACTTTATGTATTCAATCAATGTGATATTCTGAGCCCTGTACTTAAACAAGACTGTTAATTCTTAAAGTACAGGGATATTATGTTAATAAATAAATGAAATGAAATCCATTATTGGGCTACAAACTTGGACTCCATCCATCTATTCTCCAGATTGCGATTGTGCCCTGCGACTATTTTCTGTTTCCAGAGCTGTAGAACTGGCTGAGCGGTAGATGTGTCCGAATGAGTCATGAGACAAAATATTATACGTGGAGGAAATGAAAGAATAGAAAAAACGGGACTAAATGCATCGCACACGAAGGAGACAGTTAAAAAACGAGACGCTTGTTTAACGAACAAATAGTTCTTATTCAAGAAGTCGCTGAGTTGTGAAACGTATCATCATATACTGTAAAAAAAATGGAGATAAATTTAATCTTCATTTCAATGTTTGAAGAATAGATTTTGAGGAAAGTCAACACTCCTTACGGTCTTTCTTTATTTGACATGCCCTGATAAACAATTTGGCGAATTTCTTCTTCTTCTTTTATTGGCGCTACAGTCCGGGGTGGACCTGGGTCTCAACCATCAAGTCTCTCCAGCTAGCAAGGTCTCCAGTGTCACACGCCAAGTTAGTTGAGGTCCTTCTCCACCTAGGTGCGCCACCTTAAACGCGGGCGTCCTCTGTTACTTTGTCCCACTGGTTCGGAGTCGAAGACTCTTCGGGCCGGAGCTGAGTTGTCCATACGCTCTGCATGGCCTAGCCATCTTGGATCCGAAGACGCCTTACTAGACTCATGTCGCTGTACATCCCGTACAGTTCGTGGTTGAATCTTCTCTTCCAGAAACCGTTAACGCAAACAGGACCAAGAGCTTTTCTCTCGAAGAGACCAAGGACTGCCTCATCCGCTTTTGAGATTGTCCATGCCTCCGCGCCGGACAGGAGGAGGGATGATCAAGGTCTTCTATAAAGTCAGCTTGGTCCTTCGAGAGAGGACTCTACTACTCAATTGCCTTTTGAGCCCATAGAAACAGCGGTTGGCAAGAGTTACTCTGCGTTTGATCTCGGTACTGATGTTGTTTGTACTGTTTACCGCGGAGCCGAGGTAGACGAATTCCTTGACTACCTCGAAGTTATAGCTGCCAATTGTGACGCTCTGTCCAAGACGTCGATGTTGTGTGTCCTTTCTTGATGACAGCATGTACTTCGTTTTGCCCTCATTCACCGCTAGACCCATTTTAGCCGCTTCCGCCTCAATGCCAGCAAACGCCTCATTGACGGCTCGCTGTCTTCGACCGATCACGTCAATGTCATCCGCGTATGCTAGCAGTTGTACGGACATGTGGAAGATCGAGCCTCTAGTGTTGCACGATATTTTCCAGAATGATGCTGAACAAGTCACATGACAGCGCGTCGCCTTGTCTAAAACCTTTTTTGACAATGAAGGTCTCAGTGAGTTCGTTACCGACCTTGATGGAGCAGCGAGAGTTCTCCATCGGCATCCTGCACAACCTGACGAGTTTGGCAGGAATGTCAAAACTAGACATGGCGTTGTATAACTCGTCCCTATGCACGCTGTCATATGAGGCCTTGAAATCGACAAAAAGGTGGTGGGTGTCGATTTGCGCTTTTTGGGGCTTTTCCAGGATCTGCCGTAGTGTCAAAATCTGGTCGATGGTGGACATTTTTCTAATTTAGAACTGTTTTTACTCATCTTCAAAATTCCCTGGCATCCACTACATTCTATGAATTCGGACTAGTTTTATGATCAATCAGGCAACTCTCCTTGAATCATCGCTCTTTGTCTGTGTCCACATTCATAGTTCCACGAATCTCGTTGTAAAAAAAGAAAAATGTCACATCCCACCGACACTTCATCGAAGCACCCTGTTGCCAGAAACCAATTCTGTAAAATAAAATAATCAAGCACACACACAAAAAAAAAAGCAAACTAGAACCACCTAACCATCGAGTGGCATGGTGTTGCATTGCTCGTGGTGATATCCCAAAAAGGACACGCCACCGACCGAAATGAATATTGAATTTAGAACGACGTCCTCCAAGAGCCAACGAACGACGACGACGGCGATGGTGATGCCTCCATCTCACTTTCGAAACGAAGTGAAATAATTTAATTGATGGAAGCTTGTGTGTCGCCTTTCGCGTGAGGAATTCCAATTGATTCAAATTGATTTACCGGCGAATCCTTCCTTCCCATCCCCCCACCCCCACTGAGACCTGAGGTGCTTTCATTTTGAATTTGTGCGTTGAATTTGAACACGTTCACTCCTCCTTGATTTTGATTTGTATACCCTCGGATTTAATTAAACTCAATTCATTCAATTTGTTCACGTTTTTCTTTACGTTTTTTTTTCGTTTGTGTCCTTTCAGATAAAATTCCTGAAAACCAAAGAAGGCACAGCCATGGTACAAATGGGTGACTCAGTTGCGGTCGAGCGTTGTGTGCAGCATCTCAACAACATTCCCATTGGCACTTCGGGCAAAATTCAAATAGCGTTCTCCAAACAGAATTTCCTATCGGAGGTCATAAATCCGTTCTTACTTCCAGATCATACGCCCAGTTTTAAGGAGTACACTGGCTCAAAAAATAATCGATTTTTATCGCCAGCCCAGGCCAGTAAAAATCGCATCCAACCACCGAGTAAGGTAAGTCGTCGTCTTTGCCTGTTGCCACTGAAGGGACACTCGACTTAATGTTTATCTCTTGAATTAGATTCTTCATTTCTTCAACACACCACCTGGTCTGACCGAGGATCAGCTGATAGGCATATTCAACATCAAAGAAGTTCCAGCCACATCGGTGCGATTGTTCCCATTGAAAACGGAACGATCATCGTCGGGACTGATCGAGTTTCCAAATATCGCCCAAGCAGTACTAGCGATCATGAAGTGTAACCATCTGCCAATTGAGGGTAAAGGTGAGTTCTTGATGGATTTTTGTTTGTTTTTTCGGACGCGGATTTCGTGCGAAATGCAACTGGATCGACGAGTAAATGGCAACATTCAGTCGGGGATCCATAAGCATTGAATTGCACAAGAAACTGAAAATTTAAAATGAAGGAAAACATTCAAAATTTTATCAATAACACTGAAATACAATTTTTTTTTTTAAAAAAACAACAAATTTATTTTCGTTCCTTGTCCCTTTTTGAACACTTTTACAGGAGGAAACATATGCTTTTTCTTGCGCATGAGCTGGGGTGTCAATAAATCTTTGGGAAGTTAGTCTTTTTTTGAGTGTATCCTTTTGTTTGTTAGTTTAGGTGGGTTGCCAGTTTGAAGTGACTGGAAATGCATCTAGAGGAGACAAGGTGGTTTGAGAATTTAGACGCTGGGTTGACCTCGTTACACGTTTCTGGACTAGTTAGAGGAGGGGATCATCACTAAACTGGGCATTTTTGTTTGCTTCATCATTGTTTGGGAGCTTAGGGCTTCCACTTGTTTTCTCCCTCATTATTATTATTGGTATTACAACCAAATATTGCGCAAATTACCATTTTGATACTAAAATTACACACATGAAAATGAATTTGTAGAATACACGTGACGTCATACAAAAAACGAATGAAAAAAATTAGGTTCGGGAAGAGGTTAGGTGTATGCTGTGTATCATGCCTACATCCTAGGTGATTATTGAATGGTGATAGCCTGTCAAACTCATGAGGAGAGGATTTGATTTGATCCAAAATTCACTTGGAAAAAACCAAAGAAATTGACATTCTTATTGACGGCAAATTAACTCCGTTGCTTTAAAGGGATACCATGTAATCATTAGAAAATTGTTCAATAAACGACGTACTACATATGTATATTTGTATTGTTTTGTTTAGTTGTGAATTATACTTATTGTCCGAATATAAATAAACCATATCCTAAATGCATAGAATCATTTAATAAAACAGGCGAGCACTACTCTATAAACGAAAAAGATTTCACCCCGAAACTGACGAAGGAAGGGATGTCGCAGCGAGAGGTTGTCCAGACTCATTCTAGGATCAAAAACACTTGTTTAAAGTCCTAGAACCATCAAAATCTCACATGCCATAAGGTCGACCACGAAAAACAGCTCTAAGAGATGATAGCCACTTGGAAGTCTTGACTTTCAAATCAGCTGCAAAGATTATGGTTGAATTCAACTGCCTAGTCTTAACTCCAATAACGTAAGGGAGACTTAAAGAACTATATCTCTTCGGAGGAAGTCACAGAGTAGCGCCGCACAGTGGTCCCGTTTTATGGGAGAGTTGGAAATAAATCTGTAACTTTTGAGCCCGTGAACCGATCTCAATGAAACATAGTGCAAGTATTACGAGATCTTATTATGTTTCAAAAATGGTTGATGTATCTCATAAGCTAACGCAGTAATCTTAAGTTAAAAAAAAATAAAAAAAACACTTTTTTTTGTTTAAATGCATAAAATAATTATTTATTATTGTCGATGACTCGAAATTGGGACTTAAAGCAAATTTGTAATCACTATTTATATATATATATAAATTCAATTTTACAAGTTTTGGTAACGTAAACTTTATTTGGAATTAAAGAAACTAAGCAGGTTAGTATAATAAGGCTTGCGCTTCAGTACTAAGTGACAGCGAATCTTTTGTTTTTGGTTCAGGCCTTAAATACGCAATCCAGGGATCAGATGATACCAACATTTGATGAATAACATCTTCATTCGTTGCCGAACGAGAAAACTTTCTACTATTATTAATGCGATAGTACCTATAGTCTTTATTCCGACTTTCCTGCGCCTCCTCTGACAATGATCCGACGGGCAAGGCTACTGATGATATTGATATTATTTCTGCTCCGTGGAACAGAATTTTATGCACTGTTGCTAGCATATAATACCAGGGATATAAATTTGTAGCCATTGTAGCGGTTTCCTGGGCATAAGCTCCAAACTTGTCGGGGTCAATCCAAAGATTGCTGCATATTGTCTCCAGGATAACACTGAATGTTTTTATGAGTTGCACATCTATTTCCGTTATTTCTGCCGTTGATAATGGGTCTTCGAAAAATCTTCTAGATGTGTTCCCATCGTGGGTTGTGCCAAATCCTTACTTTATTATATCTACTTTAATACCCATTTTTTGTATGAACTTTTGCTAAATTTGACTCTTCCTTGCCTGATGTATGGGCTGTGTCGTTTTTGTTGTTCTCCAAGCGTTAAACTCCAAATTGTAGGCTACATGTAGCAAGTATTCTATAAAACGGATTCGAGCGTGCAAGGGTGAAATTCCTAATCTTAGAGCTTCCTGATTTCTTGGTTTTGCTCTAAGTAACTTCAAATCATTCATCTCTGATGGTTTCGCGCCACATATAACACATGAACTTGCAGAAGACGTGTTTGTCACAGCCTGTGCTACTGTGCCATCTATCATCGTAAAGTGCAATTCATGCCTTACTTTAATAACGGTCGATTTCACTTTTATAATTGATTCCCGCAAATTCTGAATTTCATTTTCAATTCTGGTTTTTTCTTCTCGTATTAGGTCCATACTTTCGTTTTTAAGTTGAAACTTCACTGGCCTACAAGACGTTACTGTTGAGGAAGGTCGAGGATTTTTCCAAATTTCACTACTTTCATCCGATTCCGTCAACTGCAGCGGTACCAACGATGTCATGAACAAATATGAATCGCATGACACTGAATCCAAGTTTGAAAACGTTAGTTTGAATTCACTTTGTCCCGAAGATCCATCACAGCCCCACTTAGTCATAAGGGTTAGACTGAAATTTTGTTGTGATTCGAAAACGCCACAATCTATGTCGAAAAATGCACGACATTGCTCCACTTAAATGCCTCGTACTCTCAAAGTGGTCAAAAGTGGTCTCTAGTTTTCATCAGCATCGATAGACAATAATTTTAGCTTTCAGAAAAATTTTGTCTCCCGTTGGAGGCTCTTGGAGCAGTTTTGTTATAGTCCATCAAACATTGAAATGCCCCTCTCAAAATGTGTCTTTACTTAAAAGCCTGGTTTAAAAAATTGGTAAGCAATATGAAAAAACTGAAAACGCAGTTTGAAAGCAAGAGGTATGACCTTTTTAAAAAACTTTTTTTTTACTTTAGGTCCCAATGTACATAATTTTAGGGAATATGTCAATTTTTGTTATTTTCAAAGTTTCCAGCTAACGGTACAGCCAAACGGATGATCCAATATCAACAAAATTTTTGCTTTCTAGGTTCTCATATTTTTTGTAGAATAGAAAAACATAAACCATTTGGCCGGGAAAAATAAGTCACTTCGGGTATTTATTTCCCTGTGGGACCACTGTGCGCCGGTCCTTACCAAAAACCAAAGGAAAAACCATCTTAAATTCGCAGAAGACCACCTGAGTATTCATATTGTTTTTTCCGTAACTGTACGTCCACAAGCTATAGGCTCCCAGTAAAATTGTTGTAAAAAGTTCGAGGTTCCTTCCAGCTCACAGCACATGTAGTAATCACGATAGCTACGGATGCTGAGCAAGTCAAAAATTTCATTGTTGGACCAAGACCCAAAGTCTCTCAGGCCGAGATCTAGGCTTTCCTAGTAGGAAATCATTTGAAGATTTTGGTAAAAAATTGTAGACACCCAAAAGGGGTACCTCGATAAATCACTAAGAATGAAGATCCCAAATGGCGGTACTGAGAAATAACATTTCGTCAGAGTGTGTCAGTCACAGTGATTTTTAATCTGTCTTGAGACCTAGCTTAAACGAGGTCATTCACAATTGTTTTTCCATCCATCGACCATTGATCCTGATTCAACTCCCAGCTTACACATAACTAGCCGACATTGTTGCTTCCAAGTAATAGTGAAAAATGTTACTGCAATACCATAGGTTATTATTAGTTATTGTCACGTCTTCCCAAACGGAACCTTAGCACGCACTCGATAGGCTAGCGGCCGTAGCTGATTCTGGGATGAACGTTAATATAAATCAGAGGGTATGGTAATTTCCAGAACACCTATTCAAAGCACTCTACATGTTCGCACTTGTCTTTCACGAGTGATGGAAGCAGTAATACTAAACTTTCCTGTAGGATTGGTGAAGCTGGGTCAGTTTTGACAATTTTGAATCAGGAAGTCCGAGCTTAGTGTGAAAGGCATGTTAGCCGTTTTCAACTCACTAGTTGTTCCAACTCTCACCTATGGTCATGAGATTTGGATAATGACCGAAAGAATAAGATCGCGAATACAAGCTGCTGAAATGAGATTTCTTCGTGCTGTTGTGGGAATTATTCGCCGGGATTGGGTGAGAAACACGATAGTGCGCGAGGAACTCAACGTTGAGCAGCGGAAATAGCTATGCTTCGTTGGTTTGGTCATTCAGCACGAAAGTCCCCACCATCACGACTTTCGAGGCGGGCCTTGAATGCGATTCCATCAGGTTGGCGACCACTTGGCAGACCCAGGATGAGATGGTTGGACCAAGTCCATAAGCTCGCCTGGTTACACTTGGGCATAACCCCCGATGAGGTAGAGGCGATGGTGCATGGCTTACCTCCGTCACACCTTTATCGGATCATGCGGGTCAGAAGATGATGATGATGATGATCACAAACCATGCATTAAATTCATTTGAAAGAAAAAACAAATGTTTTCAAATTTAGCAAACAAATAAAGGAAACGTCTAGCTAGGGGCAGTAACGAGGAGTAACGTTAAACAAAATAAAATACAAATTTTTTGAATGATGGGGACAAGTCGATACTGTCTTCCGGTTAACCAAAACAAAGAGGCAATGTTAGTAAAATCCTATCTCTTATAATAACTTTGTCTACCTCAAGTCTGGAGTAAACTCTCAACAGAATCATTACTGTGATCACATGTGTGTTGCATTGATTATCTCATTTTAGCAAGCAAAGCGACAAAGTCAATTCGTCATCAGCTGTGGTTTGTTTCTTTTATCGTTTGTGCTTTCTAGGAAAGCATAGGGTCTTCCTTGCCATCTGTGGAGGCATGGACACATATCAGGTGCCGATGTATTTGAATTTAGCAGTCAAGAGGATAGTTATGAGACATCAGCTTAAATTCATTATCAAAATCGTTGTCCAGATTTATGATCCTAGACTAATAACATAAAATTTTCGACCCGGAATGCAGTCAGTGAACTTACATCAATAATTTAGTGTTCAAAGAGTTAATGTTTCGCACATTTCTAGCAGAAAAATGTTGGCACTTTGCGAACATGGAGTGGGACATACTGTGTCTCAACAGGTGCGAAAGGGTTAAGTCCACAAGAACTGTCTCCCGAAACTGTATGTAAAGTGGACGAATTGTCACGGGATACCAAAATTTGTTCGAGTTAGAGAGAGGTTTTTGTATGGAAAGTTGAGGAAAATGTAAGTAAAATATGGCGAAAAAGTTCGAGTAAGGGAGAGTTTCGACTTAGGGAGAGTTCGACTTAAGGAGAGTCCGCAGTATTTAGCTTAAATTCTGCTATTTTACAAGATGGATCGTTGAACAGACGCTGGACGTGTGAAACCTTTCGCACATCACGACTGGATTGTGGTCGACTTAAGCGTCAATTATAACGTACTATAGGCAAGAGGGCATTGTGGATATGGGCGTCGACCCCTATGCAACTTAACATCGCTGCCTTGATTCGATTCCCGGCGGGTACGACCAAAACTAATTTTCACGGTCCCACCTCTTTCGAGTCACTGACAATTCTCTTAGGGTAATAAATGTCTAGAAGAAGCATGGGAGTCGGCATAAAACTATAGGTCTCTTCCACTCGTGAGAGAACAATAGTGGGTGGTTCGGCCCTGACCCTCTACGGGCTGTAGCGCCACTCATATTAATGTACGCAAGATTGTAAAAAAGAGACTGACTCTGTTACAGACTATACATCCATTGATGTTCTGGCTCAAGATCGTGTCGTAGATGATTGTTGCTTGAATCTCTGGTCCATCCCACACTGCCATACTACCACCAGAAGAAAGAAATACGCCGTATTCGTTGTGATTTGAACGTTGACCTAACAAATAGCAACTAACTCGGCGACTAGAACCATGGTTTTCATGAACTTCAGCTTGTCTTGGGAAAAAGGTTCATTCCACGACCATCGAAAATACCGGAGGCGCCTTGAAAGAGTCATTTTACACCCGTATAAGTCGGAGCATCAAGTGACTGTACTGATATGCATCAACTATTCATTCAACGGATTGGTGTACACTTGATCGTATGTGGAACATTAAAAATTGACTGCTTCTGTATTGATTTGTAAAGTGGAGAAGGTTGTGTTGTGCACCATTTTGTCTAAGTATCGCATGACTGTTTTGTGGTAGCAGCCGAATTTCGTTCATACGTTTTTTCGAGCAGTATGCTTCAAACCTTGGATGGACCTTGGTACAATCCTTTGGTTTAAAGAAAAGTGAAAAGGAAGTCCGTAGGGTGATAATATCCTGCCTTCAGATCCATTTCTAGTAACCAATTGGAGCAAAGGGTTGGATAGTGGGCTATTACTGCCAATTCGAACCAAACCATGGCTTTTTCTCTTGTTGATTTTCTGCCATTAAATATGGTCCTTCACCATCAAAATTAACAATCACTGGTATAGACATCTCTCTCGTTAGCAGTCGTCAAAGTCGCGTTGCGTGTTGGAAGCGCGACGTCCCTCGAGGTGGCCCACATGTTCGTGCGAAGGTTTCACATGTCCCAGATTTCACCGCGGGAAGGGGAGGCTAGAGGTTAGTTGCTAAAGAAGCACAAATTGGAAATAGCTCAAAAATCTCTCAATTTACCCTAGAGCACCACAAAAATCCTTCGAATGTCAACGTTACTTCAACTTGAGGCCGGCTTCCGTATACTGGCTCATGACACCCCACCAAGTTAATTAATCCTTCTAGGGCTCATCAAGAACACATAAAGCACGCAATGGCAGCTTAAATCAGGGCAGCTGCTCAAACTTGACTAAGGATGGACTTTTGACGTGGTCCTCGGAATACTAAATTTCCATTCCAATACATAGCTGTGGACTCAGATCACTAAGAAGTCATTGAGTCAGTAAACCCACTGGATGATGATTATGCAAAGGCGGCCGTTCTCATGTAACAGTGACTTCTTCCAAGGACTCGCTTACAACTCTTTGCTTACCGATTGACTGCTTTGATTGCGCAATCGGATTTACAGCTTTGACACAATCATTTGATAAACATCTCCTCCCGAAACCTTAGCTCCGCTTCGAAACCCAAGCTTGAGTCGTCTTTTGCGAGGACCGCCCTCCAGCAAGTCGTCCTTGAAACGACCACTAAAAAGGAAATTAAGCGAAATCGTTTAATTGTTTCCCATCTTCGGAAACTCTCACGTCTCTCGTTAAAACAAAACCGATTTCCTCTAGGACGGACCAGGAGCTGGGACGAGAAGCAAAAACAAAGCACAGTAGCCAAGCACTTAGTGTAAGCAGTTAAAACAGCAATTAGAATGATTTATCGGAAGCATCTGCGGAACATTTTCATTTTACACCTCCACGGCACCCGGCATCGAGCAGCCACTCCCCCTTACCTGTGTGTGCCTGCGATTAATTGAACCTTCTAATGGTTGTCTGCTCCCCCAACCGCAAGACTGGTGTGTATCCTTTCGATTTTGAGGTTTCCGTCTTGATGTCGGAGCAAGGAAGTTGGCCGGCAGTATTCACCCTTCAAACTTCAGCGTCGTCGTTATGAAATTCTGTCGAGCGCCGGTTTTAATTTCGAACCGACAAATACATTTCAAAACAACGACATTACATGGTGTTCCCCCACAGCGGCATTCGGAGGAGGACGATGGCGGTGGTGCTTTCGTTCTCCATGCTGCCAATTGCCAGTGTCCAACGTGAATTTTAATGAGCAGCCATTACATCGAACCGGTCACACACAATGATACACAGCCCCGGAGTACGAGTGGAAATCAGTGAGGGATACTTTGATTTGGGGTTGAACCCGAGCCCCGAGAGAGGGCGGGCTGGTTATGGTCATGCCATCCGGGAAGGACATTGCCTTTGCGCTCGTAATGGCGGGGTAGGCCGTGGAGGCATTGTATACCAAATGTCTCGATAGCGGCACAATAAAGGTTAAGTAGTAATTTGCTGTTATGCGCTCGTTAACAACATTTTTTAGTGCTGTGCGCTTCTCCTTGCGAGGCCGTGAGTCGGGCCGGCGGGAAGGAGCTTTCATAAATTAGTGGCTGTTGAAACGAGGGGGTTTTGCAATGTAAATGCCGTCATCTCAAGTCGCTTCCGCTGCGTGGGATGAAATACAAAACGAGTTGCCAAACTGGGCAAGCGAATATTCACGATCTGGGGGAGGAGGTACTTTTATCGGCGGATTTGCGAGGGCTATTGAAAATGTTTTATTTTTATTATTTTCGGGGCGAGGAAATATGTTGATTACGTTTTGATTATGGCCCCGGCTTTGCTGCGCCGGCAATAATGTCTTGTCTGTGGTATGGCCTGGGCTGGGTCAAGGGGGGGCGTACCTGATCCTCTTGCCGGTCGAAGTGATTTTGTCTCAGTCGCGCGAGTGTGTGAAGATTATTTTTGGGAAGCCGACAAAATTGATTGGAATGTCGAAGTCGTTTGCACATTGATGACAGTGGTGATGGTGGTGGTTGTCCTCTTTCAAAAGGATTTGCGAAATCACATGATGGTTGGTTGGTGTAATCGAAGTCAATTTTGTTATGTTATGTCCTTCCAAGTTGGCAATCACTCTTGGTGGATGGCGGAGAGGATGGAGGAGGTCGTTAAAGTTGTCACTTAGGTTTAGCCAAACGATGAGTCGAAGGACATCTGGGGAGAAATTATTACCCGTTGAAAGGATGTTATCAGATCAATGATGATTCTTCTGATGATGGAGGATGACACGTCGATGAATCTGAGTGATGACAATATATTTTAATCACACAGAAGTTTAGGGATGGCGTTTGAAATGTTTCCTAATTAAGAGATTCTGTCGTTGGAATGTTCATTCTCATTGAACATCTTGGCCGATTGTGTTCTTTTTCATGAAATGCCTTGAAATAAACTCATTTTTTGCGCTCTTTCAAGTTGTTTGTCAGGATTATGAGAAGAGAATTCGTCTTTAGACATAAATTCTGGGCGTGGCCTACATCTTTATTCGAACGACGGAGTTGGTGAAGATTTCTTAGCAGATATTCACCCCTCATCGTCTTCGAACCTTAAACCTTCGCCGACACACGCAATTAGCCAGCCATTGAGAACGTTAGGAGATTACTAATTTTCTAAATAATCTTAGAATGCATGTTTATCGCCCTAGTCAGAACGCGTCCTTAAAAGTTAAACTAATCTTCAAACATCGCAAGTGAAGCGATGCAAATGCAATTCGTCTCCTCACATGCACAAGACTCAGATTCAGAGTGCTTAAGTGCTTATGAATTTCCCAAAATCAGCCCTAAACCACAGCGAAGTAGTTGCCAAGAAATTATTCATCAGCGAAACCATCAAAAACTTCGCTGCACCACCACGACCACCACCACCAGTACCACCATTCACTAGCATCTGAGAATCCTGAAAATGCAGGATGGGGTTCAACATCTGGCACCCAGCCAAGGGTTCATCAACACAAACACACACAGCGAGAGGAGAAGCAACTAATGTGCCAATTATCAAATGAACTTGGGCAAAGTATCTGCATTTAAATGCATTTCAGGCCATTGAACCTTATTTCCGATAGTTAATGATGATTTAAATTTTTTTTTTCCGGCTTCCCTCCCACCCCTGGTCCTTGGGGGATTGTGTGGAATTTTATGGCTCTCTCTCCTTTCATTCCCATGGGATTTTGAAACAACAAGGGACTATGGAATAATTCATCGAGTCCCTAAGCCCACTCGTGTGTAATGTTCCAATCATTAATCGATAACTGAATACACTGGCTACACTTCTCGGCGAGGCAGTGTTGTTTGTCATGTAAGGCTCTCGCTCTCCGGGTAGGTGCTGAAGAATGATGCCTGACTCGTAGAGGGAGAGGGGTAGTGCGGTGGCGGGCAGAGAGATCATCCCTCGTTTCGGGGCATTAAATTCAATAAACGATGGCTCCCACAGTGTTGGGGAATAATTTGAAAACTTTTTTATTCTCCTCGTCTTCTTTGTTTTGGCTGAGGGGATAATTCCACGGATTTGCCTTGCAAGTGCGGAAAACTTTAAGGAGGGGGCGCATTTTCCAATTCAAGCCATTAGTCAACAGTGTAATGAGGACATGGCACGGAATGGAGGAAAGATGAGAGAATGTAATTGGAGATCTGTTTCGTTTACTTGAACGCATTCTATTTGAATGGGGGGAAGTTGATGGGAGTAGAAACTTTAAGAGGGAAACTCTTTAAAGTCAGCATTTGTAGCAAAAATTTAGCGATTTTCGGATGACGAGGGAGTTACGCGGTTGATGGGTTTTCAGATTGATTTCTCTGCCTATTCAAGCTCTTCTAATCAGAGACAGTTTTGTAAGAGCTGTTGTAGATGAGCAGAGCAGGTATTCCACACCTTGTTGTTATGTACAGTCTGTAGGGCGAGCATCGATCAATAAAGACTTTTTTGAATTTAAATAAAGCGAGTTGTGAGTGAGGGCCGCTCGAATTTGTTCACTTTAAATTTTGACGTTAATTTGTTCATGACATTTTTTCACAAAATTGACTAAATCTGCTGAGTGACTATCGTTAAACGGACCTTGCTGACAAGTTCTTTCTTTCTGGAGCTGGACTACTGTCTCCAAAGTCCATTTACCACGTACTTAACTCTGCAATAATTCAGCCAAAAGTGTAATAATATGGGCTTAGAAAGCAAGTGTAGCTTTCTACGCCTGTAGCATAGCTTTCGGCAGAAGGTTGGGTCCTGAACCCAAAATGACCCTTTGTGTGTACACAGCTGTTGTGTGTCCCCCATTCTCACCTACGACTCCCTAGTGTGGTGACTCGCCCTAAGCAAAACAGAAAACTTAAACGAACTCAAAAAAGTCCAGAGATCGGCAGGAGTCGGCACCTCCGAGTCGATCGGATCATGCCACCGAAGCACTGAACGTGCTCCGCCACCTCCTCCCTCTGTCACAAAGAAGTGACGTACAGCGCCATTAGACTCAGAGAAGCGGGAGGTCCGCATGGCCATACCAGAGCTCCGCAACTCCGGCCTGAGCACCGAACCCCAGCTCCCCCGGAGTAGATTACACACACCATAGAATTCGACAACTCGACTCGATCCCGATTTCCATCCAGAGATGGAACACTCCCCTCAGAATACCAATTTCTGATCTACGCAGATGGATCTCAGCTAGACCACGGCGTAGGCTCGGCAGTCTTCTCGGCGAATTTCAATATCTCCAACTCTTACCACCTCAAAGATCACTCGAGTATCTTCCCGGCTGAAGTACTAGCGGTCAGAGAAGCGTGTAAACTTCTCAGTATTGCCTGCCCTTATGGTAGAGCCGCGGCGATCTGCAGTGACAACCAAACAGCCATCTCATTAGAAATCACTTCCTCTAAATTTGTACAACAGTGCAAGGAAGAACTCAAGCAGGCCATTAACAGATACAGGCTACAGCAGCATAGAGGGAAATGACATTGCCCACGGACTGAGCGGCAACTCACCCACTGAACTGGTAGGCCCCCAATCAACCACATCAAATACATCATCAACCGACAATTGCTGTCCTTAGCTACTAGAAGGTGGACTATGTCACCTGGCTCTCCTACACGAATAGAAGGACTGATGACTTCCTCAATAGAAATCGCTTCGAAATAGATAGAGAGAGGCCTAGTATAGGCATTCATGTTGCTAGACTCGGAACACCTTTCAACCCACACTGTCGCAGTTTCCTCGACACTCACTCAGAGGAAAGTCTGCCCCATTTTCTTTGTGATTTTCCCGCACTAGCCAAACAAATATGTATCGCATTCTGCAAACCCTTCCTTGTGACACCTCCGAGATCGCTAACCAAAGTATATCGAAAATAATAAAGTTCATAAACTCCACAGGCTGGATTTAGCTAACCCTAAAACCTAGGTCTACGACGTGTGGCATCAAAAAGGTGCGCAACGGCACTACTTGTACCTGATTTGAGTCAAATCGCACGGAGGTACTATTTTTCTTGCATAATCTCCGAATGCCTGTCCCTCGTCCTAGTCTTAACCCACAAAGCATCTATATTCAATGGAACCAGAAATGTTGATTACTTGGTGAAGGGTGAGTCAACTTGCAACTGGTCCGGACTCCAGAGCCCAATCAACGGTCATTTGGTGTTGTTTGGTGGTACCTTAAGTTCCTGCGACTGTTGAATGTGAACATAGACGCATGCCTTGAATCGTACTTCGCCACCTTAAAGTCCGCTGGGACGAAAGCCGCATAGTTCATCCATCCCCCATTCCCCAACCAATTGAAAATGTTCGGTGCTCTAATAGCGGCGAATCTGTTTATTACGAAAGTCAACCAAATTTATTACGAAAGTCAACCAAGTCGAAATGCGTTTTCTCGCCCGAAAAGGCAAGTTCTCAAGAACCACGAGAGTGGACCGATAAATTCGAATGACTCCGGTGGTGGCTAAGTCATTGACCATCTGGAACTATAAGGCACATGGCATCCTTCATGACTTTCTCTCTCTCTCTCTCTCTCTCTCTCTATCTCTCTATCTCTTTCTCTATCTCTATCTCTATCTCTATCTCTATCTCTATCTCTATCTCTCTATCTCTATCTCCATCTCTATCTCTATCTCTATCTCTATCTCTACCTTTCTCTCTCTCTCTCTCTCTCTCTCTCTCTTTCTTTCTCTCTCTAACTCTCACCCTACCATAATTCCACGCCCGTATATATTTTCGAGCCGACGGGGAGATGCTGGTCAAGAAATTCTTCTCTAAGAGGAATTTAGAAACAGGAGGTCGATGCTCTTGGGGATGAATCTAAAGTTGCCAAGAATGATTGAGTATCAAAAGTGGACACTTGCTGTGATCCCCTGACTGCTGTGCTGGTAGCTACCTACCTAACGATTATATATAGCCCGGGATGGCTCACAAGTTCAGAGTATCGAAAGGCCTTGTGGTTAACACTCCACTTGTTCGTCGGCTGACCATCCTCTGCACACGGAGTTTACTATTGACAGCATTTTCAAGAGCCACATGCATACTGCAATTCCATAAACTAATATGGATATGGCTGACAACTGATACGAAAAGCTAGCGCATAATGCGAGGTTGTAGTCCACAATTGCTGTGGTTGTCTTACAGCTATACAAATTCCATTAGGCTTCTCCCCCTCATTCATGGATGTTGCCGAGGATAAAAACCACGTAATATATTGAACCTTGGTTGAAAGTAACACTGAACAATGTACATATGCGTATTATGTTTTGATGTTCAACGCAGGAGATGGTATCAAACTTTAAACTTAGGGATGACTTTGTTCGAGTGATTTCTGTCAAAAGCATGGTGCTTAGAAATATCGTTGGTCCCTAGAAGTTCTTAAATTAAATTTAATGTTCGTGGCTCACTGGTGCTGTTCTCTGGAATATCTGTATGGTATGCTACCCACTAGCTTATTCATATTTTCGTTCACGAAGTCTCTAAAAGGAGATCTAGTTTTAGAGAGTCTGGCGTTGGGACCTTCTGGGGTATCCAAAGATGCTGGTAGACACTCCATGCTGAACCAAGTGTCAAGCACGTTTCCATTGGCATGTACGGGATTTATTTTTTTTTTATTGTCACTAATTAAAAGGCATAAATTTCAAGACGAGACCGCCTTATACATTCTAAAACTATAAACCTGAAGAGTTTGTTTGGCTGAACGCGCTAATCTCAGGAACTACTCGTTTGAATTGAAAAGTTTTTTTTTTGCGTTGGATAGTTAATTTATCTAGGAAGGCTTAAGGCGTTATAACATCACGCTGCGACCAATAGGAGCGAGGCATCAATGAGAGATGTTGCAAGAACGTCCAAAAATGATTCCTTTTTTAGAGCTTCCGTTGCGTGCGCTGCGTAAGTTATGCAAAAATTATGTATGCCGGAATTGTTCCTCTTTAAAAGTTCTAAAAACAAAGTCCGTCTCCATCTTTTAAGATTGACTCACTGTAACTTCTTTTGTAATAATCAATTCTGTTCGAAAGTAATACCGTAGTACCGCGATTCTTGCTCGCAATGAAAACCGGACTCGGTGCAAGTTTGAGGGATGTTGCAAGTATCGTAAATTATAAAGCCATTATAAGTTTAAAAATACCATTGTACGGTTAAAATTACGTTTAATATAATGTACATATTATATGGAATTAAAAAGTTTATAATTTTAGTTTGTTTGTTCTGAAGCGTCATGATATCGTCTAAGGACGCATTGCTTTGCTGCGCCCATTCCAAAAATGTAAGTATAAGGTATTTCCACGACTACTACGATTACTAAAAGAGACGTCATGTGCAGGAGCAAAATAAAGATTGTCGCAAGTACTGAGTTCAAATTGTTTGGGCTTTGCAAGTACTAAGTACGTTATGTAAAAAAATGTATATTGGAACAGGAATCGAGTTTGCACAAGTACCGCATACGTGCAAGGACCGCGATATTACTGTATTATTTATCCAACCGTGATATTCATACGGACGAAGTTGCGGGGAACAGGTAGTCTATTATGTAGCCAGATATTTTGGTCCCACATAGCTCGTGGTGGTTAGCTGCACCACAAACAATTGTTATCGGACATTCTTTGTAACTGTCAAATTTCAAAGACTGACCGCATCCGTGACACCCAAGTATTCAATTCTTTCCATCGCTGAGTGTCCTGGGCACGCTGCTTCCAGTCATGAAGACAAGCACGTTTGCCCCGAGGTAGACAAACTCCTTTACAACCTCGAAATTGAAGCTTTTGAACGTAATATTTTGTCCTGTATTTCTCTAGTCATTGACAATTCATTTAAAATCGGCATAAAACTCTCTTCTTAAGGTCAGAACAATCTTAGATTTATGTTGGTGTTACTTCGGTTTGTCAAAACAACTGGGTTCCACACTCCTGACTCAGAGGACCAAAATCAAAACTCTTATTTTGCCAGTCTATAGCCGAAAGCTGGACGCTAAGCAAAACTGATGCCTTTTAAAGAAAAATGATATGGTCCCGTCGAGGAAGACGAATTGAGGAGAATACACAACCGCGAGCTGTACAAGAATGTGGATATATGATTGCACCGGCTGGGCCACATCGCATTGACACCAACGCTCCAGCTAAGAGGTAGACTTGGAGCTATCTGCAAGAACTCTGTTGAAACAAGTAGCTGGTCTTGCAGATAGCCTCAAGTCCACCACGGACTGTAGCGCCCAGTGAGTAAATAAAGAAATAAACTACTATCTAGTCCTAACCTCGAAGTTCCTCCTGAGAAAAGTCAAGCACAGAATCCAACAAATCTCGACAAACAATCAAAAGATTGTTGATTCAGTCTACGTTCCGAGATATACAGTCTTGTCTTGTCTAAAATAGAAACGCAATTCCTCCAAACCTGGGTTCTAAGAAAAAAATGTTTGGAAGTGATTTCACATGAGCAACTATACACCCCAGTTGACTTGAATTGCATTTGATACAAAAAAAAAGAAAAAAAAAAGATGAACTGCCGAAACCCGGGATTGAACCGGGGACCTTTAGATCTTCAGTCTAACGCTCTCCCAACTGAGCTATTTCGGCACTTGTGGTTGCCCTGCATTAGTTTTCCTCCCCATTTTTGGACTGAACCGAGAAGAAGACGAAGGTTCATGAGCCTCATATCAGAAATTCAGAAGTACTTCTGCGATTTCACCACACTTTCCTCAGTTTCTCAATATTCTTTGCTAAATCGTGGAAAGAGGCACGTTAAATGGTAATGGTTGCGGGCATTTTTCTTTGCTTTCTCTCGACATCGTGTGGTCTTGTCATTGGTTCTTCCTTTCTCTCCCACAAACCTGTTCCCACAGAAGGTGTTTTGATTTAACGAGGGTTTCAGTCTCCAAATCTTGAGGAATAATCGTCTGATAATAGACGCTCACAAAGTATATGATAGACAAGCACTCAAATCGATTAGCTCCAATGTACTAGGTCCCCACCCCCCAAGACACGAACCACTCTCGTCCACGCGCTGTCCCCGTCCAGGTGTACCTTCCCTCATCAGCAGACTCCTATCGCCGCGCAGAACATTTGAACAAATCGCTTTTAATTAAACGACAACGACATGGAGAACGCCTTAAGGAATCACCATCTCGGTCTCCCTGAAGGACCCTATGTCATCCAACACCCCAACTGTTCTCCATGATGATGATGACAAATGAAGACAGTCAACCAAAGCAGTGTCCGCAGAAAAGGAAAAAAACAAAATAGGGACCTTCATAAAATATTGATGTATCCTCGCCTGCGAACGAAACGTGGGGGAAAACAAAGCAATTACAGGATTCCATAGATTGCATGGATTAAGTGCGCCTCGTTTGGAATGCTTGTCCAGTCTTTGCTGCTCGTCCTGGCCTCGTTCATTTTCTTTTAATTATCATTTGTCATTAGGAAATCCATAAAATGTCGTTTGACATTTCGTGTGTTTTCTGTTGTTGCTCCTTTTTTTATGGTTTTTTATGGAAGTCCATCCTAATAAAATGATGGAAAGGACATTACCGGGCTTTTCAGGGAAAATTAAGTTTTGGCACACGCTTTTGTGCATTTCGTGGGCGGGGAGGCAGCCGTGTCCAGTTCGATGGGCTTGGGTTTGCGTGCTCCCCCATCCTTGTGCCGGCAAGGGTGAGCGAGCATTTTTTATTGCTTACTGAAGGGTGGACGAAAATGTCCCTTTTTTTTTGCAGAAATTCTCGTTTATTTCAATTTCGAGATGGAATCTAAGTCTTTGACTGTATAAGTCTGTCGCTTTATGACACGTTATTGTATGTTTATTCGGTAGGTACGACGAGTTATGACGAGGGGTGGTGATTCAACTGAATGCTTGGACACATTCCGCTTTTGAATGGATGCAGTGGAGGGAAATGTTCGTTTGCTTTTCAGAGAGTAGTGGCTGTCTCCATGGTATCGGGTGATGATTTCCTTTTAGTAAACAAAAGTCCGCTCCAATGTTTAACAAGAATTTCGTCTTTGTCAAAGTAGAGTTCACCGGGACAGGATCGTGGTCGTCAAACATCAAACCGTTACAGATAGCACGAGCTTTTTCTTGCTTCGGTCTTTCTCCAGTTGTGTGTGCCACCTTAAATGGTATCTGTTTCGTTGACCATTTGGTTATAGTCGAAGACCCTTCAGCATGAACTTTGAAGTCAAGGCACTGCGGCCTTAAGTTAGTTAGGAAATGCCTTGATATAATTGTAGGTCAGCAACTACAATATTTGTATCATCTCGGGTACGATATGTGCCCGTTAGAGATGAGCGACGCATGGCTATAGTCATACGAATGCTTGGTATAGATGAGAACTTCAGTTAAGTGACACCTTAAGGACCGCAACGAAAGCTGAATAAATTCGTGAGAAAAGCAAGTCTTCTCTGAATTTGTGGCTGTAATCTGGGTCACTGGGAATGAGATCGACGATGAACTTGCTAGACAGGATCAGACCTGCTCTGGTACTACCAGGGTCCTTGCTTAGAGCTTCCATCGATGGTTGGGCCTCTCGAGAACACAATCGGAGACTGACTCTCCAGGATGCAGACAGACTAAGCACATGCTCCCTAACATCTGCAAGACATCCGCGGCATTCTCTTGAGGCAGACTACTAAAGGGACACTACAACTTCGCCCGACATCTAAGTGTGCCTAGCCTAGGTAGTTAGGTAGGTAAGGTGACAAAGATCATACTGTAAAACATCCCGCTCCACTTAGATCAATTGGTCACTTATAAGCTTGGTCATGATTTCACTTGAGCCCTTCGTGGTCAGTTTGCGGCTTTGGGACACTGTAAGATATCTAAGATTGTTTAACTTGCTAAGCTTGCTGAAGTAATAGCTGCCAAGTAATCTTCTGGCTTCTGCAAGTGCTGGGCATGTTCCTAGAGAGTTAAGGATTGTTTCCTCTTCTTCTTCGTCCCTGCAACTTCTGCAGAATTCATTATAGGATGCTCTCAGTCTTCTGACATGATTGTCCCTTAGACAGTGGCCAGTTAACACACTACTAGCTTACTAATGTTCTTCCGGTTTAACTCCAGGAGTTCTTTACTCTTGCTTTGGTCTAGTGCAGGCCACATCGCTTTTGATGTTCTACCCAGACGACGACACTGAAGAGCACTTTTCCTGTCACCATCCCGCCTTTGTTCGAATCAGGTTGCAGGATTTTGGTGATGATGTGATAATGTTGGCTCCCCATCACAGAAGCGCCTAATCATAAGACGTCTTCACAGGACGAAGTTATTACACCAAATGTAGGTTGCTGATAGTACAATGGACCAGTTTCTGAGTGTAAAGTTAAAACCTCCGACAAAACCAAAAAATGCGTGAGAGTACCGACGGCTTGAATTAACCAAAGCATCAACCTCGTAACAGGGCTCAAAATAATTGTTTACGCTCACAATCAGTCTCAATAAACAGAAAGATTTAAGAGGCTGCTGATCTTTATGCTGAATACCGACGAAAATTTCTTTGCATTATTTAAATTCAGCCCCTATTCTGAACCGTGGTCTAGGATTAAAATGAGAACTGGGCGCTAACTGAACTGTAGAGCTTATACAAAAATCCAAATGGTTTCATTTTCTAAGGCGGTTTCACAATAAAACCGACAAATGAATAAATCCATATACGTGGTCAGGCTTGTGGCTAAGTTTCTGTGCGAATAAGACAGTCCGAGAAATGAGATGATCGGTTTTTTAACCCGGGCTGACACATCATTAGATAGGACCATACCTAATGACTCCACATGAAAATCCTGAGCTGGCACAATCAACAAATTAAAAGGTTTTCCTGTTATATAGCACGTCATTTAGGGTTCTGACGAGTCTACCTCTTACTTCTGCTTGAAGGATATCCTCACAAATAAAGAAACGAGAGAAATGCTTATACTTCAACCTTTTACAACCTTACTTCTACCTTATACTTGAGAACATATCATTCCTTTTTATGAATATGACCTAAAGTGTCAGTTAGATATTCTTCTAAAGTCCGGGGTGGACCTGGGCCTCAACCAACAAGCCTCTCCAGCTAGCACGGTCTCTGGGTAACTGTCTCGAGTGTCGCACGCCATGTTGGTTGAGGTCCTTCTCGACCTGGGTGCGCCACCTTAAACGCGGGCGTCCTCTGTTAGGTTGTCCCTTAGGTTCGGAGTCGAAGACTCTTCAGACCGGAGCTAAGTTATCCATACGCTCTACATGGCCAAGCCATCTTAGGTGTTGGATCCGAAGACGCCTGACTAGACTAATGTCGCTATACAGTTCGTGGCTTCTCCTCCAGAAACCGTCAACGCAACCAAGACCAAAGATAGCAAGCAGAGCTTTTCTCTCGAAGAGACCAAGGACTTTGTCCATGCCTCCGCGCCGTACAGCAAAGCTTATATTCTAAGTTAGATATTCTTAGGAAACGAAAAAATCAGTCTCAAGAATAAAGAGAGAATGAGAATCTCTAACAAGCCTTTATGCAAGTATGCTCATTAGCTCCATAAGGAAACAACCTGGAAGACGGATCTCTGGACAGAGCGAGAAATCGATGGGTTGGGCTGGGTATTGGAACAACAGCGATGGCGAGGAGATCATCAACATTGATCAGTATTAATCTTAAGGAAGTGTGCATGCTTTCTTATAGGAGGCCTTATGTTCGTGGAATTCACAGAAGACGGATTTAAAAAATCTGCAATTTGGTTTTTTCATTCATGGATTGTTCCGCTGAAAGCCATCATAATCCAAAAATTGACTGGAAAGACATGAAAATGTTGGCAAATTTCTATAGAAACTTGAAAAATCGTGACATGGTCGATTTCGAAACCGTGCGTCCGGCGTCCACTTTGCTATTGTTGAACTCTTAAGGCCCCCATACACACGACGCTTGTATTCTGTGTGTGAGCTATTCCGTGCACCGATTTCTCAGTGTGACACACGGTGTGACTCGTGACTAAAATGAAAAAAACTTTTCATTTCTTGTGTCGGTGTTCATAGAAGTGTAATGTGTGTAACAAAATATCAGTCACAATCCGATCGTTGATGTGTGACTAGCTCTGATATTGTAAAGCGACAGTAGGGACTTTTGAATTTTTCTTGGTATCTGAAAGATTTAATGATTCTGGGCAATAAGTTTGTGACTTGTTCATGAAATATGCATGCAGGAGACATAAACAGATCATTGTTGATGCGCATAGTACAATATGGCCGCTTTCACACTCGCGAAAATTCGTCGGCGATTTTTTCAAATTCCCTTTTGTGATCTCAAGGCACTTATGCTTGTATTGTGATTATGCCAGCTGGAGATGCTCCTTGATTGATTATATGGCTACCCGGGTCTAAAAAAACACAGGAACACTTGCGGATCTTAAGGTTGGCCTGGGTTGCACCATTCTTATTGAGGCCTAGACGACTTATTTCGGATTAAGATTATACTTACGATTTCCATCCAACAATACAGTCCGTAGCAAGCATGCATTTTAGGGATTTTCGATACAACCGCTATCAGGCCGAAATGTAAGACTAGAGTTACGACTTCTAATTTTTGAATAGAAGTCTAAGATTTGCTCAATACAGCATCAATCAAAGACAAGGTTCCCTAGTGCAAATGACAGGATTATCTCAAAAACCCGTGTATATTATTCAAGGTTCTGTTGAGGAACTCAAACAAAACCTTAAATTGAACGAATGTCTGAAAGAAAAAAAGAAACACTCGAGTTTAGCTGTTCTCCATTAAAAAGAAAGAGGAATGTTACCTCTTAGGCCGCTTTCACACTCGCTAAAATTCGTCGGCGATCTTTTCAAGTTGCCTTTTACACAGGAAATCTTTTCGTCTCTACAATTGAGATCTCAATTCACAACTTTTTCTGTTTCCCACCCTCTCTCAAACAGGCGTCATCTCATTCTCATGCATGTATAGCATGCTTCCAATACCCAACATTGAGAACATACGAATAAAGCAACTTGAAGTAAAAACGAAGAGAGATGAAAGAGAATACGGCAAATCCAAAAGCAAACCCCACGCACATGCAACGCGGGCTACCCCTAGCACGTCTCACTTCCCGACAAAAATTTCCTGTGTGAAAGCGCCCTATTTCTACCACCCCAACAGCTCAAAGCACTGTTCCGTCTTGATGAAAGTCCAATGAAGAAGTAATGTGTACGAATTTGTGTGACGTGTGTGGCCGAAAGCGACACTTGTGTCACACCCAAGTGTGCACTTTAGTCAACGTTGGACGCGTCGTAGAAAAATACATGAGCTCAGTTATGTGCCGCTAATTCTAAATTCTTATCCGCATTAGCCAATGACTCCAAAACATCAATCATTTGAGAGAGTTTACTTCAAGAACTCGTTCATATCTTACAGCTCTACCCTAAGCGCTTTTAGATGTCTTTTTTTTAACGACTGAATGCCGCAGTTTGTAGAGTGTCTGCCTCTGGTTAGCGGGGTCCCCAGTTGGAATCCCAGTGCAAGCAAAGTTTTAATCCGCTTTTATCTGGTTTTTAAATCTGGTCCAGTGACCATTTGCCGTTGGGATAAAATTAACGGGACTATCACCGCAGTAGTCAATCAATGGTAGCAGTCTGACTATGGATATCACAATGGACCGAAAGTCGATAATGAATTGCTAATAACAGCCAATAATGCGTTCACGAGCGCTAATTCGTGTCTCGAAACCAAAATCTTGTGTCCCAATGCAACATCGCTAAAACCAAACTAATAACCTCGCTACCAAGAGCTAGCTTGTACACTTGTAGGTGATATTACAGGCCACTGCCTGGTGGGCCGCCTTGTTCATAGACTTGGCGTGACTCTCACTGATAGATGCAGGAATAGCAAAGAAACGGCGCTGTTCGAAACTATAGAGCGTCTGCTTCGTTTCTGCCCGGCCTTAGCCAAAACTCCACATAATGGGTGGTGTGAATAAAAAACTCAGAAAAGACTCCGAGTAAGAACACATGAGTCGAGTATTTTCGTTAAAGGAAATATTCAATTTGGTATGAATAAGAAAGAGCAGGTACCCTCCCTTCAATTGACGTTTGAAAACTACAGTTCTTGGCGTTTAAGGGTGAGTGCAAAGTCGGGTAAAGATTGGTGCAAAGTATAAGTTTAATAATGTTTTTAAGCATACAAACGCGAAAAACAACAAATTATAACTCATGTCCTTTCGGTGACACAGGACATAATTTCTAGAACGTGTTTCGATTCGAGTTTGATAACATGGAATGGTTAAGTACTCATTTCCTTTCCGATATTCCTGAAGAAACCGGTGGAGATGCCATACCTTTGATTGTTTTGGTCTTTTAATGTAATGGGAAGATTGCCCGTCTTTTTCTTATCTATTATTTGTTCAATTTAAACCCATGCATTTTTTTGTTTCTTCTTCCATAGCTTCCAACGCAGATTACTTTTTATTTTTCATGTCTGAAGTTTGGCTTTTTTCCAACAAGCACGGATAACAATTCAAGCATTTGATGAAATCGTCATCGTTTATTCCATCCATTTTCTTTTTTTTTGGGATGATTAAGGTTTAATCCGTCAAAGTATTGCTCTTCCGAAGCAGTTTTTTCCATTATTTTAAATTGTTTTCACTTGTTTCTCTCTCGAAGTCACTTCCTATGCGCACTCGGAGGAAAGACTCAGCTGTTAAAATATCTGAGCGGAGAGGATTCGTTAAACTTACCGAAATAAATTTTTATTCACACCAGATGGAGCATTTACTCCAAAATTTTTATTCACACCACCCAATGTTCTAGGTCACTCTTTAAATCCCTAAATGACGTGGCCGTAGGGAAAGCATAACATCTCATACATTTGGGAAGAACCACATTCTGCTTAAATAAAGCCACTGTGGACTACAACTAGGATTACTCTGATTAGTGGACGTTTACTCAGGTCTATGTGAGGTTGAGCCGCCACCCCTCTGTTATAACATAACCTAGGCAACACCATTCCCTCAAAAATCTAGCTTCCTCTTCGTTATTTTACAACCCCTTAAGTCGACTCTACAAGTTCTTGAGGCTGAGACGCTGTCTTTTGCCTATCTCAAGTGGCCCGCAGACTGATTTTAGACCTATGCATGGTTTCTCATTCCATAATCTTTGGACTGAACATTTTTAAACGCCAGAAGACAGTCCATCGAAATCACAAGACATCAGCACAGTCTCTTATCAAAGCTTGTCATCTTTGCTTTGTTCACTCAGTCCTATCCGTCATCTCATTCCTACGTAAAAGTCCTTCTTCGGAACCCTTTTCGATTCCTTAGTCTTCCTCCCATCCATCGCATCAATCAAGAGGGGTAATTGAGAGTTCACTCGTCCTGGATCAATGATATCATTTACCGTCATAATCTCGATTTATGGACAACCGCCTCTTGGCAACCAACGACGCTACATCTTTTCCTTCAGCGAATGCAGCCCTCGCTCGCGTATCACTCAACGAAATGCATACCAACCACTGTCGCAATGGCAACAATTCAAGACCAATGGAAAATAAGCTGAAAAGGGGCAAGCATATGGGAACATGAGTACACACCACACCCGTTGCACATTTTGCACTAAGAGTTGGGGAATTTGCTCACTCTATGCCATTGCGGCAGCAACATTTCCATCATATTACACCCCACTGCCACTCTTACTAGCGCCGCCACATCCAGTCACATCCAACCGGAAATTGCGAATTGTTTCTCACTTGGACTTAATTCTGTTCAAACGTTGACACAGTCGTCTGTCGCCGGGAGTCGGTTGGTTGGCTTATGGTGGGAGTCGCAGGATCGGATGGCGGCGCTGTGTCCTGTGTATGAATACAGACATGCCATCTTTTTTTTTTGTTTCATAAATTGCACGCCACCAGCAACGTTTCAATTTGAAGTCCTATAAATAATAATCGAGGCGTGGAGCATATTGCATCAATGGCCATGGAACAGATGCAACTCCAGCATAAGCTACTGTTGCTGATGATGATAATGATGACGATAATGTGGATGCTGTGGATGATTGTGGAATACAAATTTTCTAGTGTAACTGGAGCGGAAACGCAGTGATTTTAATTATTTCCTTGTGGTGAGTGGGTGGTTGATGTGTGCATTCAAACAGAAGTACTTTCCGTTGCTGCGTGACTTTGAAGAGGACGCGACTGCTCTGAATGTGGAGGGGAAAAACAAGAATGCTCTCAAATAAGCAGCACTTCGGCGACTTTTGATTGAGTACCAACTACTTAGGAAAGAGACCTTCAAGATGCGAATGGGTTGTAGACAGACTCTTTCTTTTACGACAACCATTGATGTTTATGAGGTTAAGAATGAAGGTAGAGTGACTGGAGTTTTACAAATTTCTAAATAAATTGGGTTCACAATTAAAAAAATGAAGACTTTTGATGTTAAATTAGCGTTTATAGGGGTTCCCTTACACGAGATGTACAAACTACTTTCTGCAAACCTGTTTTGGATAGTTCTTGAAGGTCAAAGGATGAACACAAACAAGTCTTAAGCGAAGATAGTATATGCAGTTGTTCAAGTCTGACTTTCAACTAATGGATTCCAATACGAAGTCTCCTTTACAAAAGCTCGACGTCGTACACTCTTCGTTGTTTAGCCGATTCTACAGTCTGTTCTACAGACTCTTACAACCAAGCCCAACTTCGAGCAATAAGAGATTTCTGAGGAATATGTTTAGTAAACGTGCTTTTTATGTCCCCCGTCAGTTGAAACCTGAAATGCTTCCGCCTAGAGAACACCTTGACTTTATATAGAAGATGGAATTGGAAAATTCACCAATTTACCATTATCTGGGCAAATTTTGCACAAAAATAAGACAAATTTGTTTCTCTGGTGGTTCTTCTAGAACTTTTGACGGCTCATATCTCGAGAACGGTGCGTCCCACGACAGAATTCCAGTGTAAAATTTTGTAGCTTATGACTGGATCTAGAAGATGGACTTGGAAAATTCACCAATTTACCATTATCTGGGCAAATTTTGCACAAAAATAAGACAAATTTATTTCTCTGGTGGTTCTTCTAGAACTTTTGACGGTTCATATTTCGAGAACGGTGCGTCCCACGAGAGAATTCCAGTGTAAAATTTTGTAGCTTATGACTGGATCTAGAAGATGGACTTGGAAAATTCACCAATTTACCAATATCTGGGCAAATTTTGCACAAAAATAAGACAAATTTATTTCTCTGGTGGTTCTTCTAGAACTTTTGACGCTTCATATTTCGAGAACGGTGCGTCCCACGACAGAATTCCAGTGTAAAATTTTGTAGCTTATGACTGGATCTAGAAGATGGACTTGGAAAATTCACCAATTTACCAATATCTGGGCAAATTTTGCACAAAAATAAGACAAATTTATTTCTCTGGTGGTTCTTCTAGAACTTTTGACGGTTCATATTTCGAGAACGGTGCGTCCCACGACAGAATTCCAGTGTACAATTTTGTAGCTTATGACTGGATCTAGAAGATGGACTTGGAAAATTCACCAATTTACCATTATCTGGGCAAATTTTGCACAAAAATAAAGACAAATTTGTTTCTCTGGTGGTTCTTCTAGAACTTTTGACAGCTCATATCTCGAGAACGGTGCGTCCCACGACAGAATTCCAGTGTAAAATTTTGTAGCTTATGACTGGATCTGGAAGATGGACTTAGAAAATTCACCAATTTACCAATATCTGGGCAAATTTTGCACAAAAATAAGACAAATTTATTTCTCTGGTGGTTCTTCTAGAACTTTTGACGGTTCATATTTCGAGAACGGTGCGTCCCACGACGGAATTCCAGTGTAAAATTTTGTAGCTTATGACTGGATCTAGAAGATGGACTTGGAAAATTCACCAATTTACCATTATCTGGGCAAATTTTGCACAAAAATAAGGAAAATTTGTTTCTCTGGTGGTTCTTCTAGAACTTTTGACAGCTCATATCTCGAGAACGGTGCATCCCACGACAGAATTCCAGAACAAAATTTTGTAGCTTATGACTTGATCTAGAAGATTGACTTGGAAAATTCACCAATTTACCATTATCTGGGCAAATTTTTCACAAAAATAAGACAAATTTGTTTCCCTGGTGGTTCTTCTAGAACTTTTGACGGCTCATATCTCGAGAATGGTGCATCCCACGACAGAATTCCAGTGTAAAATTTTGTAGCTTATGACTGGATCTAGAAGATGGACTTGGAAAATTCACCAATTTACCATTATCTGGGCAAATTTTGCACAAAAATAAAGACAAATTTGTTTCTCTGGTGGTTCTTCTAGAACTTTTGACGGTTCATATTTCGAGAACGGTGCGTCCCACGACGGAATTCCAGTTTAAAATTTTGTAGCTTATGACTGGATCTAGAAGATGGACTTGGAAAATTCACCAATTTACCAATATCTGGGCAAATTTTGCACAAAAATAAGACAAATTTGTTTTTCTGGTGGTCCTTCTAGAACTTTTGACGGTTCATATCTCGAGAACGGTGCGTCCCACGACAGAATTCCAGTGTAAAATTTTGTAGCTTATGACTGGATCTAGAAGATGGATGTGGAAAATTCACCAATTTACCAATATCTGGGCAAATTTTGCACAAAAATAAGACAAATTTGTTTCTCTGGTGGTTCTTCTAGAACTTTTGACGGCTCATATCTCGAGAACGGTGCATCCCACGACAGAATTCCAGTGTAAAATTTTGTAGCTTATGACTGGATCTAGAAGATGGACTTGGAAAATTCACCAAATTACCAATATCTGGGCAAATTTTGCACAAAAATAAGACAAATTTGTTTCTCTGGTGGTTCTTCTAGAACTTTTGACGGCTCATATCTCGAGAACGGTGCGTCCCACGACAGAATTCCAGTGTAAAATTTTGTAGCTTATGACTGGATCTAGAAGATGGACTTGGAAAATTCACCAATTTACCATTATCTGGGCAAATTTTGCACAAAAATAAGACAAATTTGTTTCTCTGGTGGTTCTTCTAGAACTTTTGACGGCTCATATCTCGAGAACGGTGCGTCCCACGACAGAATTCTTGTGTAAAATTTTGTAGCTTATGACTGGATCTAGAAGATGGACTTGGAAAATCCACCAATTTACCATTATCTGGGCAAATTTTGCACAAAAATAAGACAAATTTGTTTCTCTGGTGGTTCTTCTAGAACTTTTGACGGTTCATATTTCGAGAACGGTGCGTCCCACGAGAGAATTCCAGTGTAAAATTTTGTAGCTTATGACTGGATCTAGAAGATGGACTTGGAAAATTCACCAATTTACCAATATCTGGGCAAATTTTGCACAAAAATAAGACAAATTTATTTCTCTGGTGGTTCTTCTAGAACTTTTGACGGTTCATATTTCGAGAACGGTGCGTCCCACGAGAGAATTCCAGTGTAAAATTTTGTAGCTTATGACTGGATCTAGAAGATGGACTTGGAAAATTCACCAATTTACCAATATCTGGGCAAATTTTGCACAAAAATAAGACAAATTTGTTTCTCTGGTGGTTCTTCTAGAACTTTTGACGGCTCATATCTCGAGAACGGTGCGTCCCACGACAGAATTCCAGTGTAAAATTTTGTAGCTTATGACTGGATCTAGAAGATGGACTTGGAAAATTCACCAATTTACCATTATCTGGGCAAATTTTGCACAAAAATAAGACAAATTTGTTTTTCTGGTGGTTCTTCTAGAACTTTTGACGGTTCATATCTCGAGAACGGTGCGTCCCACGACAGAATTCCAGTGTAAAATTTTGTAGCTTATGACTGGATCTAGAAGATGGACTTAGAAAATTCACCAATTTACCAATATCTGGGCAAATTTTGCACAAAAATAAGACAAATTTGTTTCTCTGGTGGTTCTTCTAGAACTTTTGACGGCTCATATCTCGAGAACGGTGCATCCCACGACAGAATTCTTGTGTAAAATTTTGTAGCTTGATCTAGAGGATGGAATTGAAAAATTCACCAATGGAAGTTTCGACTTTTACACGGATGGATCCAAGACAGAAGATTCAGTAGGAAGTGGCGTTTTCTCTTACTGCAGCGTTTTCCAAGCGGAAATTATGGCAATTAGCCAAGTCCTGTCCCGACTAAGGTGGAACGTAATACCCGCCCGCGATATTTGTTTATTTACGAATACCCAAGAAGCAACTAAATCTCTGGCATCGTTCTCTATGAACTCTAAAATAGCAAACGACTGCGGCGGTGCATCTCTTAACGAGATTTTCAAACAATTCAATATTGTGCTGGGTGCCGGGCGTGAGCTACATCCCGGGATAAGTGATAAGCTGATGAACTTCCTGAAAGTGCGAGGGGTTGGCACCTTCAAGTTACAGCTCCGAAAATCAGTGACAGATGATTAACAGACATCGCATGTCCCACCTGTAAAACTTCAAAACAGATCTGGCCTCATCCCGTTCCAAAAAGATCAAGTAGCTTGATCTCCCTGAATGGATCTAAGATTAGTACTGCAATGGGAATAATAACCGGACACTACCTATTAGGCCTTCACGCAAAAGGATTAGGCATGTTCTCCGACGACTTTTGTACAAGCTGACTAAACGAGGATGAGTAGGCTGGAACTGTCCTGCTCTTGCCTCAACTGGGCAGTTGCTTGCCCAGTGTGCTCCTACTTCTATGATAGCCTCAACTTATTTACTTACTTATCAGGCTGGCGAACCATGAAGGGTCCGATCTGCTTTCCATCACTGATGGTTGGGCACGCTGCTTCCAGTCATCAAGACCAAGCCTTAACGACCCCAGTAAAAATTCCTGGTCAATGCACTAGTAAAATTTGTTGACAAAACAGACTGGCTGTCATAATCACGGCAACCCTCTCTAATTGGTTATAATATAATATTTTGGCCTAAGGTCATTAATGCCACTACCTACCTACTTGAAATGCTCAGACTTGACACGAGCAACCTTCACTGACAATGACAAATCAGAAAAGTATAACTGTCTAGACAATTTTTCTCAGAGTTGGCATGCAGCTTTAAGACCCCTCCACTCATAGTAGAATAAAAGCATTCTCGGCACGAGTGGTTCTAGTAGGAGCTAGATCCAGTTATACTTCGAACTGGATTTTGAACCATACCGCTCTAGCAAATTAATTTTGATCACGTTTTAGTCAAATCCAAACGTAATTTATCGGGAAACCTTTGCCTACTGCATATCTTTGATGATTTGCAATTAAACAGCAGCAAAGAGTGAATCACATCTCTGTAGAAACAAATGACACGAAAGCCTCCTGGAGCGTATATCTTGTCTAAACCTAAAGTCTCGGACCCATAGAATCCGTTGCGTTTGTTATCCACAAGATTCGTAGTTGACGGATTGCAAAGAGGTGCCCAATGAAGTACGTATTCTGTCATTCATAAAATATGGTAAAAACCATCGCATAAGGAGCACCCGAATACATCTCTCAACCGCACAAAAAGTTAAGAGTTGACCAATTCCATCCATCGTGATGGATTCCATTTGTGGGCTGCATGTGCTATATCTCTCCCTTTCGTAAGGCTATATGAACTGTCAATTTTTTAACAGGACGCAACGCATGCACCGGATTCTATGGGTCCTAGTGATTAGAGCGGACATGTTCGTCTTTGCAACCAAGCAGGGCAACCATTCCACTTAAAAGTGCTACAAAATGTACTCCCTCTTCCTTCATAAACCTATATCCTGCTGCTAATCTGATTTCAAAACTTATTTCAATTACAAACTACGCCCTTTATAGAGGAATGCATACATTTTTCATTCGTATCACATGTCAAACGGCTTGCACTGATGCTCTTAAGGTTTTGCTTGGGTCGAAACGCAATAAACTGCTTACCAAGAACTGCAATTCCATGTGAATGCGGTGCAACCATACAAAATGTCCGTATCAAAATAAGAGGAAAGGAATGGAAGTTAGGTCGGCTGCTGTGAAGGAAGGAAACTGGTATCCTGCCATGCATTCCTTGGTAATTAGAAAACTATTTCTTAGCTTCACCTCATTCTGAATTGTACGTGCATCCATAATCCTCCCCAAGACAGCCAGCCATCAACATCGATGGCTACATATTTTTTGTAAAATGAAGCTGTCCACTATTGAGAGAAGAATGAGTGACGTAATGGAACCTTGCGGCTCTCCAATTGGAGTGAAATTGTTCCAGCTCAGTCTGTTCGTTGCAAAAGAATAGGAAATGAGCCGAGTATAGAAATGTAAACGAATAATCTCAAACCCTCTTCCGAAGTCGTATCATCAAAGTTATGCTGAACTTAAGGTGCATTCAAACCTCTACCAGTGCGGCGGACACCACCACTGTACATAATAGAATGGGTGATGGAATAGCCTCATATTTATTTATACCACCACAGAAAGTGTCACTAAACTAACCACAGCAATGATCTCAAGAACCTGTCGAGAAATTTACGAGACAAATTTACGAGTCTAGGCCAAACAATCCCCATAAATGCGGTCAAACCAACCACAGTCTTGTCGGAAAGTTTCTGATTTTTAGTTTTTCTCCTTCGCCTGGAGTTCACAAAATTTGAATATCGCCCCCACCTTCAAACAAGCCACTTCTGATGAGCTCTCAGCTTAATTGACACGCGTTCAGTCGAGAAGTTATATCACATCCCCCGTTCAATTCATTTGCTCATCAGGTCAAGCCATTTACCGTCCCCATTTTATGGGGGTTATTTGGACAATTACCCTTGATGCCAAACACCCAAGCACCCATCCAAGCTCATCAAAATTGTGCTGACCCATTAAATTCTAAGGACTTTTACTGACCATCATTAAAAATACTAATAACTACCGTCCTTCGAAGGTTATGGCCTCAATTAACATTACACAACACAAATGTTTGTGCTGCTGTGCATTTTGATCAAATCGAAAAAAAACGAACAATCGCCACCTGCGCACTTGGCTGGCAAAAAAGGAAAAAAAAAAGTAAGAACAACCTCGCGTATGTCCGCCTCATCATCACTCATGCGTAAAGTTTGACGATCATATCACTTAATGGAAACTAAACGAACCAAAAGACCAGAACTTTAACGCTCATCACACGCCATTACACTCCAGCATTCGTTTTTGAATATGTTTTGTGTGCAGACATTTAAAAACAGAAAAAATAAATTAAATTTAAACTTCCAGCACATTATGCAAATGATTTATGAATTCCGGACGAACCTTGCATCTCCCCCTCCCCCACAGGGCTACGACCAAACGGAACCAGAAGGGAGAGCCAGAGGATAGAGACCGCCAGGCCAGCTCTCGGTTGCTCGGTTTTAATAAATTTCTAATGATCAACGGGGCTTGTAATGTGGCAGGGGATGAATTCAATTCTTCAAGCTGTGGCCAGGATGTGAGAGACAAAGGAAAAAAAAGGAAAATTTTAAAGAATTCCCGCAAAAAACACACCGTTTCTCCTTTTTTGCTTCCCACGAATGTGTCCCTTTTCTGCGACTCCTCCCTGTTTACAGTCGACCCCCTCACCCCTACGGTGGGAGGAGATTGGCTTGAAGCGCAGCTCAGAAATGCTCAAAGCCAATCAATTAGCCTTAGATTCGTCAGAATTGACCTTGTTTCCGACACAATGAAATGAAAATCCTATAAAACGCTTCATTATCGCATAATTGAGATGGAAGGGACGAAAATTTGATTATCACCAAGTGAAGTCAACACACAATGGCTGGTGAGTGCTGAGCCGGCCGAAGCCGAAGGACCGGAGGGTTGCTATGGGACAGGAGTTGGATTGGCACAAAAAAGGTGGCTTATGAAACATGTAATGTCATGGTTATGTATGAGCAGCAGAGCGAGAGAAGAAGGGTGGTTAAAGCAAACATTTTATGGTGACTGACGGTTTTGATAAAATATTTATCTTGAAGGGGAATTAATTTGATTTTATGCTGAGCAACGGATTCATGTGAACCGAACAGGTTTTTGGGTGAAAATGAACGTCGGACGGAGGGAAGAAATGCATTCAACTGGAGCTGAGCTTATAAATACTTTAAGTGACGTGTCGTTACTGTCAGAGTGGATATATTGTATGCACACGGTCTTTTTTTTGTCCCCTGCCCTGTCGGGGTTTCAAAGGCTTTTGTGAAACATTTTTCCTTGTCACATCGCTCGTCGAGGAGTTCCTGGGGGGGTTTATAGGCTTGTGGCGCATTTAAGGTCTTGAAGTTTCTTTATTGTTCTGAGGACTCTTTCAACAACGACGATCGATTTTTGGATCTGAATTTAACAGGCTTTTGGTGATTGTCTCGTTATACGAAAGAGAACTATGAGGAATAAAGTACGCGGGATGCAACGTCATTCAAATGTGCTGTGCTTCGTGAGATGGCCATTGTGAATGATATCGTTTTAGAAATGAACTGGTTTTGCGTGGCGGTCGTTAAGTTGTCTTTGAGGTCGTCTATTAAGACTGTTCCAAACCAAGATTCCCACCAAGACCAACTCAGGCTAGGATTCCATAATATTTATACTCTCAACTCACTCCTCTTGAATGTCCATCGTATCATAGGTTGTTTGACATCTATGTTCGTCCACATGTCCGCATAATATTTTTTTTTCCGTGGGTAGGTGGAAATCTTCGACAAGACTATGGCGAACGTTCGCACATAGAAGTGTGAGATTTTTACTCACTTAAACCGCCTCCCAGTATTTTTTTAAGACTACTAGGATCGGGTGAACTGCAGTGTTTGTGTGCTCTTCTAGGTGGCGCTTAGGTTTATAAGCAAAGTCCTTAACTTCATATTGGAGTGGTAATATTCCAAGATCTCTGTGGATATACGATGGTTCTAAGCACCTTATTTTGAAAAGTCTGTATTATGCTCATATAAATTGCTTTGGTACAACCCCAAATTTGTACGCCATACGTCCAAACAGGTTTTAGGATTTGCTGCTTGTATACAAGCAGTTTGTTGTCAATACTTAGCTTGGATTGTTTACCAATAAGCCAGAACAGATCTTTATATTTCATGTCAAGTTCTGCACGTTCCTTCTTAATGTGCTCCTTGAGTTTTACGTCAAGAGTCATCCCGAGATATTTCGCTTCATTGCCAAAGGGATGTTGGACACGATTTAAGAAGACAGGCAAGTTATTAACTTGCCTAGAAATTAATATGGACAGATTTGCTTTCATTAGGGACCATTCGCCATAAGTTCATTCATTCGTGTATCCGAACTAGTGAACGTTGTAATTTTGCTGTAGACTCTTCAACCGTTGTGGCTGTTACCAAAATGGCGGTGTCGTCAGCAAATGTGCCTAGAACAGTGTGTTCTTCTTGTGTTTAATCACTAGTATACAGAAGGGATATCAGAGGGCGAAGAACGCTCCCTTGCGGTACACCAGCATTTATATTTTTAAAATCAGAGTATTCATTTCCATGCTTCACATGGAAGATCCTATCAGATATGTCCGTATACTATGGAACCCTGCAAGTGCAAAGATGGCGTACAAGGCTCTAATCGCGTAAGGCGACAATCGTCTCGGTCTAGCGTATCGACGATGGTTTCGCTTCATGTAAGCATAAATAAACGACAGCGTCTGAGAGATATCGTTTCGCCTGCTTCGCGTGGACTGAAAACTGTCATTAACTATCGTCTCGACGAATTGGCGATACCTATTTCAGTATCGTCTGCTATTAAATGAGAACAACTTGTGTATACATATCTTGTTCTACACGTTTGCGACATTTTTACAGTGAGGTCGCATTTGTATTAGTTTTGTTCGCATTTGTATGTATGTGTCATTTGTGAAAATATTTATGTAAATGTAACGATTGAAACAAGCGATGGATTCTATTTTGCAATTTTACTTGTGTTCCTCTTCAGAATTGTTGATCTTTTCTAAAAAAAAATGTCTTTGATGATGAATACACCTTTAAAATGTTTGATCTCCTCTCTAGTGGTTCCTCAGAGAACCACCAAGATTTTCTTGCCTAGCTCAGTGTGCACCTTATTTTAAAGTCATGCGTGGCTCAACGCTTTGAGGCCCCTATCTAAACGTTGACTATATCTATATCTAACTGTCTTACGCGCTTCTTGCGATCAGGAGGAAGATAGTTGTTGATGTTTGAGAAGCACCAGTAATGGATGGCTTTTTCCCTCAAAGAGCAATCAGGTAAAAATGTTAAAACTAAGCGTCTATAGCCTTGAAACTTCATTTCGATACAAATTTTGGGAAATCACAGTGCCTTAAACGCGATGTCAAATTACCTTCCTCCTATTTTTGAGACGAACCGGAGACTGTGAAAGTGTGAGCTGAATGAAAATGAAAATTTTGTTTGAAAACAATAACCATTTACTTTGAAGTAATAAATAAACCTTTCTCAGTTGTGTGCTATATCTGCAAAATGATTAATCATATTTCCACCCCCGACCAGATGCCGACTTCCATCGAAGTGTACAATCTTCTCCATCTCATCAGCAAGCTTCATTCGAGCGACAAAAATTGTGTCGTATAAATTAAGTGCTCTCCCCATGCGTCAAACATTGCCTATGATTGTCATTTACGTTTGATGGGACGCCTTTAATTTTGATACGTATTCACAAAATGATGTCCCTCGTCATCTAAGCAACATCCTGCGCCGAAATATAAATATACATGCATTCCCTTTGTTTATCGCCTCGTTTTGTCAGTCGTTCCCCCGGTAAGAAAAGCGAACACTTCCAATTCAGACCCCAGCTGTGTACACGTGGCAAGCAAAAGCAAAAAAAAAAACATCACTTCCACTCCACCCTATCCCCTCCTCCATCCTCATTATCATTTATTAAAAAAAATACTTACAATATCTTTTCTTTTGTTCCTTTTCCGTCTCTTCTCTTTAGGCACGAAATTCCCCTTCATCATGAAGCTCTGCTTCTCGTCGTCAAAGAGCATGAACGGCGCATGGAATAATGCGACCAACGAGGGCATGATTGAGAAGGAGAACGATAGTGATATAAAACCCGACATCTACAATTGAGATTTAATTAAAATTTTATAAAAAAAATAACAAAAACAGAAAAAAACAAAATTACAAAGAATTTTTCAAAAACAACAAAAATATAAAAAATGATAAAACCAGCAACCATCCCCCCGCATGAAATAAGAAAACATATAAAAAGAAAAAACAAATTAATAGTATATTTGGAAAATATCCACAAGATTTATCGCATAAATAAATTCTAATAAAAGAAAAATGAAAAAAAAAAAAACTTTCAAGAAAACGAATTAAAAAAATATGCAAAAATGCATATATAGCAACAAACAACTATGTTAATTTCTCTTGTTTATGTTTATTGTTTTAATTATTTTGTTTTAAACTATTTAATTTAATTGTTTTTTGTTCTAGTAGATTATTATTAGTATTTATAAAATACATAATTACATAATATTATTATCCCATGTTGTTAATTCATTTTATTTTATCACATTTCTTTTGTTTTGTTATGAAGACGACGATTTTCTCATTCTTAGAAAAAAAATTATTATATATATAATTTTGATATAAATATAGACACAAAAGAAAATTTAAACAAATATGCATTGTGGCCCAGCAAAAGCAAAATAAAGAAAAACCTTTAATTTAATTTGTAAAAAATGAATTTTGTTGTAGTAATTTATTACGTTTCTTTGTTTTTCTTTTCATAAATTTTTTAGACTTAAATTTATATAAAAAAAAGCTAAATAAAATTTATTTAGAGAAAAAAAAATAAACACAAAGCAACATAATTATAGAAAAATGTAATGACATACATATTTTATTTGACAATATTAAAGAAAAGAAACAAAAAAAAATTAAAAAAAAAAAATATGCAAAAAGAAAAAAAACTGAACTATCATACTTAAATGGAATTTATTAATCAATGGAATAAGTTACTTAAATCAATTCAAAAAAAAAAAAAAAAAAACAAAAAAATTTAAATAAGAATCATGAATTTATACTAAACAACCAGAGAATAAATCACATTGGTTAGACTAGTATTATTTTTTTAATTTAACCTAAAAAATAATAGAAACTTAAAATAAAACAAACGAAAAACAAAAGAGGACTATGACAAAGTAAAGAGAATAAAAAATGAATATATTATTTTATATATTTAAGTAACTATACAAACAAAAACAAAAGACATATTTTATATTGTTTCCCTCTTTCTCTCTCTCTCTCTCTCTCTCACAGTCTATTCCCCTTACTCCTCTCGTGTTTTATACATACATCTTTTTTGTCATTCAAAGGATGTCCATGCTAAACTCTACAAAAAATCAAGGACTAACAAAGATTCACTTTATTGTTTTTATTGAGGACTTTAATAATATAAAATCATATGTGTATAAAGAAAGTAAATATTTTTTAAATGTTTAATGTTCATACTTTTTTTTTCGTAACGAGAGATAAAATGTATTCAAAAACAAAAAAAAAAACAAAAGTAATTCAGCAATATCAGAAACAACCATATCAATGTGAGTAAGTTAATGCTAAACAAAAAACAAAACATGTGAAGGATAAGTTTTTAAACAAATTTCATTTAGAAGAACTTTTTAAAGTAAAAAAAAAAAAAAAAAAGAAATAAACAAGCAACTTATAAATATGTTAAAAATAATAGAAGTCTTGGACAGGGAGAAAATGTGCAGAGTGATGGTGTTATTTTGATTGTAATTTCTTATTTTTTGTTTTGCAAAATCTTTATTTTCTTATGTTTGTGAGTAAATTTATGTGTAAGGTGTTTTGAGGTTGACTCGTAATGGTCGTGGTCAGTGGTGTTCGAAGAGAGCTTCATGTTGTGTCACTTCAACGGGGGTTTAGACTTCGAATTGCGTCTTTCCTTTTCAGATTTGCATGACTTTCCCCGACATAAATTATTTAATTCAGTAAAATAATAAAATATAAACTGTTTGAGGGTATAGACTTCGAATTGCGCCTTTCATTTTCAGTTCCTTTGCATGACTTACATTTTCGCCGACATAAATTATTTCATTCAGTAAAATAAATTAGGCTCTTCAAAAAGTCAATAAATTTACTTTTAAGGTTGTCAAACCTGTTGTATGGAATTCACTCACTTAAAATGCATGCCCGTGCTTTTACATCTCATTTTATGGAGAACTGGGATTTTTAAACCCCATCAGGTTCTGGGAACACCACTAATTTTGAATTTGAATGCAATCAGTCTGTTTTCAAAACATTGAATGGATTTTCAACACTAGAAGTGCGAAGAACCCAACCATCTCAATCGCAATCAGTGTGAAATCTATCAAAATTTCAACACAATCAATTTGTCATGTTTTCAATTCTTCTCATGGAATATTAAAAATTCAGTCAGAATTTCAGTTTCCGCAGGAATCCCTTGCAATTGTGAAAATTCAATGGATTTCGATGCAAAATTCATTCAGTCTCGGAATAAATGGGATTGGTGCTTTCTGCGAAATCGCCTTTAACCAAAATTTCGTAGAACTGCATGCTGCGAACTGAACTAACTGAAATCTCTGGAGGGTTTAGTAAAACCAATTGAAATTTCATCAGATTTTGAACGATTGAATTTTTGTTATATTTTGCGAAGATTTGAATGAATTGCAGGAGTTTTCCAAGCAAACACGTGAAATCCTGCATGAGTATGTTGCTGAATACCATTGAGGCAGATTACAGGAGCCAAGCAATTATCCTTGATTGAAGATCATAGACCGAAAACTATTCCAAATGCAAATCGTTTGACTAAACTTTTGTCATTGTCACTAACTCTATAAGAATAGATTTAGACTCGTGGAACATAGAAATGGTGGTCAGACCAAATTTGGTCCTTGTCAATAACTCAAATCGAAAAATATGTCACAAGAGAAAACATGATTCGTTTGCCTGCAAATGGTTCTGGCCGTCTTCTCTATGAGAGGCAAAGGCAACACAATGAGCAAGAGTCTGAGCGGGTGGAATTTTATTGAGAGTCATCAAAATTGTAGCTCTGATGCCAAGCAACAAATCTGTTCATCGCTGAAGGACTGCGAGTCTACAACCATTTATTTCCTCTTCTCAGTTCCTCGTCGTTAACTGAGTGCCTGACTTTCGTCAGTCTTATGGCAAATTTTTGTTATTGCATGTTTGGAGAGAAAAGAGGACGCTAATTTGCTTAAATTACCTAAGCACCTGAGAGCACTTTCATAAGCAGCACGTACATCTGAGGGCGTTTGTGGACTCCAGAACAGCTTTTCAAACTTTGTGTCGATGTTCACTTCGAATTGAGGATAGTTTCAATGAATCAGTGTACGACTTCAGTTTTGGCTTCAGGCATGGCTTTGTTGATGTACATTTTTTTATGGCTGAAAAAATGGACTGTCGGCAATGAATTTCCAAGCATGAATAAGAAATTAGGAAATCTGACTGCTTGTCAGTTTTAAGGAGTGCGATTTTATGTCCAATTTGACCACGATAGAATAAGTTTCTCAGATCATATATAACATTTTTGAGCATGAATCCAGAAGAAATTCGAAGTTCTGTTCTGACACAGACGTTGAACAAAAAGTCACCACAAATTTAAAATTAAATTGAAAAGAAAGTCCATTTTTGAAATCATATCTCCTTCCCTGTTGAACCAGACGCAACCGCATGCGAAGCAAATAACTCACAAACTCTTCACAAACGCCCACTGACCAACTCTTCACTTCCTTGAGAGAGAAGAAAAATTCAATAAATAAATAAAAACTCAATCACTGCGCAGAGAAAAGAATGAAAACAAATTTAAAAAAAAATATATATATATATATAAATAAATATCAACGAATATAGATTATAATTAACTTTTAAGCATTTTATTTTTGTGCAATTAATTAAAAAGGAAAGAAAAAACAAAATAAAAATAAACTACAATTTATCTCATAAATAATTTCTCTAGCGAGTAACTCAATAATTTAGAATGCATTCTGTAAATTTTGTTCTCTCTTTTTAATTATTTTTTCGTAAATTTAATTTTTGTAAATTTTATTATTTCGTGTAGAAAATGAACTATCTATAGGAATTGGAATTCAAATGCTGAAGAAGAAACTACGTATCTCTAGTGTAACAAAAAAAAAACGGAGGAAAAATACATTTATTTCATTTTGGTTGTTGTAAAGTAGGTCGATGAAAAAAGGAAAAGAAAACAAAAGAAAAATGTTTTCTCTTCTCATTCATTGCACTTGTTAGTTATTTTTAGTTGTTTTCCTTTTTTTTCTTTTTGTAAAATACTAGTTTTTAAGACATTTACCCCGTACTTAAAGTAAAAATAAATTAAAGCAACAAAAAAAGAAACATGTGAGAAACATCGATTTCGGTATCGAATGCTAGGCGCTACGACCTTCTATTTTTGTTTATGTTCTTCTTTTATTTCTCTTTATTTATTGTAATAATTTGTTCTTAAGTTTTATTTGTAAAAGATTTTCATAGTTTTTATTTGAATAAATGACAGATTTTTTTCGATTTCATTCTGAGTTTGATTTTTACATTTCTTATTTTTGGTTTAAACTTACGAATGCATCGTATCCTATTCCAGTGGAATTGAATATAAACCGAAATATAAAAAAAACACGCACGAAGAGAATTGTTATGGGTTTTGTGTGTTTCGTTGCTTCATCGTTTTATTTTTTTTTTTTCAAATTTTCTCCCTGTTAAAAAAATAATCAATTAACAAGTGAAACAAAAAAAAAAAAATCCTGAAAATCAACATATCGAACGTTTTTTGTCATCAACTAATTTTTATAAGCAACAGTGCTAAGTGAATAATCATTAAAGTAAAATCATAGTGCACACAAAAAATTAATAATAATTAATTAATAATAATTTAGCGTAAATTATTTTAATTTAATTTAATTCGCTTTTAATTTAAGTGTAAAAATAATGATAGTCTTATTTTTATTTAAGTGCTGACTCACAGACGAGGAGTGATCATATCTCTGAACTGCAGTCACACTGATTGACCATAAAAAAAAAGAAAAATCATTGTAAATGAAAGGTTGTCAGGTTTTTGTTTTTTTTTATTTAGAAAAAGATTCCTAATGATATGATAATAAACAAAACGGATTGAAAGTTAGCTTAAGCCAAATCAAACACGCGCACAGATGAGGGTTCGCCTTGTTGTGAACTCAAAAGCGTGTGCATTAACGGTCTAAGACAAGATAGTTTAAGAAATCTTTTTGAGTTATTCCTGGATTTTCGTTTCTTTTTTTCAAATTTTTGTATCGATGGCAGAAGAGTTGGGTTTGTTTAAACGTTTGAAAGTTTAGTGGGTTTTTTTTTGACTTCTCACTCTCTCAGTTCGAGGGGCGCATCTATAACAATGGAGTCCAATGTGGGCAACAAATTCATCTTTGAGTAGTTTCTCCACTAATTGGAACTCATCGGGACTTTTTAATGAAACGAAGGAAGCTTTTGAATGGATTAGGAGAGGCATTTTTTGGAAAGGCGTCTAATTACAGCTTCTCTTCGTTATTCGAACAACTTGTGATGATTTCACTGAAGATGAGGATTAGTCCTTTGGCATGCGATCCTGATAGGCAGTGTTCTGTGTTGACAACCATTAAAGTGCAAATGTTGAAACTTTAGAGTAATATGAAGATGATGTAGATCGAAATTTTGAACAGATCATTCTAGTACTATGTCAACTTACACGCCCTTAAGTAGTTGATGTTGGCATTGGAATAGTGGTAAATATTGGTAGAACAAATTCCTTGAGTTCTAGTGTCTACATGTGCATTGTCACTCAAAACTCACGCCATGTTATGGTGACAGGAACTTTCGTAGTACAATTTTCAAATAAGGGTGCCAAACAAAATATTACAAACGAACTGCAGTACGAATACTTGCGTGGGAATAAACTATGAGCCGGAGTTTGAAACTATCTTTGTACCATGTTCTTATTAAATATTGCACTCGTGTGCTCCCAACTTAACCTCTCCATTGGAAAGAAGTCCATAAAGCGTAAAAGGTTTGGCACATGATGGTCTTGGATGGTGGTGAAATTAGATCTTGGAATTACTTAGTATTTCTGACATATTGGAAAACATAGTTTTCATCTTTGAATATCTGTTTAATTGAGCCTTACTATAATATCGGCGCCAACCCCATTAAATTATCCATTCGATTGTCGTAGATGAAGTCCGCATTGTGGTGTAAAGAAAACTTTTGCAAATCACTTTTACGTTACTAAATGACCACAAATTCTAATGAAGGAGTTGACAAAACCCACTACCAGAGGTGGCAATAAAATTCAAAATTTCATTGAAACTTTTTATTATGTCTACTTTGTTTTTCTTTACTCAATAAGTGCTCATACAGTTAAGAGATCAAAATTAGCATACTCTAGATTCTCACGACCGAGTCTCAAGCACTATTCTCAAAAACAAGTAGCTTGATGGCACCAAAAGTTTAACATGAGATAGTCTTTCGGACTTTTCTTACACCTAGTCTCCACTGGACATGCCGGTTCATGAACATGATGTGAAAAAATCTAGTGGAGGCACATAAATCCGTCTCCACGGAATCTCGATTTTACGTGGCGCGAGTTCTGTTATATATAATATATAAATATTTGACCTTTTCGTATATCTGCAAGGTTATGTTTGAATGAAGGGTGAAAATGAGGAAAATAGAGTTAAAGAAGAGGAGTGAGTGAATGTCATTTTATGGCACTCATTTTAGTGCGATTTCCTTCGTTGATTGGTGGTTGGTTGTTCACATTCTCTATCGGAGCCAACGTTAAAGTCAAGTCACATGGCATATCTTGACCACGGAAAAACAGAGTGGGCTTGGCTGTTCAGATTGTGGTTGTGACGATGTGCAGCAATATATCTAGACGGTGCGTTACGTAAGACAGAATAGATTAAAACTAGGTAGGTGGGTTGGTGTCTTAACTAAAATAAACCTATATTGACCTTGCTCTCACTGGGATTTGAACCGGGAACCCCACTAACCAACAGCGCCATCCAGTTGTACTGTCAGCAAAGAAAGAGAAAAGAACTGACATTCACTCAATGAAAGGCAGATAATAAGTAGTTTTTATGTAAGTCTTCAAAGCCCAAGTTTTAAACATCACAACTAATATTTGTGTGCCAAGAACCTTTGTCTATTGGAAAAAATCTAGAAATTGCATACTCAGAATCACGATCGACGACAGCTGTTTTCAACGAGGGCCTCTACTCTTTGTACAGGACTGTTCGAAGAACGATTATGACTAAGGTGTAAGTTCTCTAAATGCCTGTCTATTTCCAAAGAGTCTTAGAATACCGCTTTGGGTGTGAGGACCATTTAAATCAATGTTCACCTCTCATGACAATATGATACAAGAACAAGCAGAGGTAAAAAATGTGTCTAATCATGGCTAGAAAAATATGTCTACGAAGCTTGTAGCGTACGCAGTTAAAGATGCTAATGGACACATGCATTTGAATGGTTAACGAATCGGTCTGCAGAAAAGATGTGGTCGAAAATTAAAACTCTGGTCAATCACCTCGCATCCAGGCCGACTTTTGGATACCTTGAAAAATACAAAATTTTATGAAATTTGCAACTCACTCACTGTTCACTTGGACAGCGATTTTTGGGTGGGGCTGTATTTCTGTGTGGATCTACTATTCGTAAAACAGTCTTCCTTGCCTTAGTGTTATGTTTAGGCTGTTGGTTGGGTTCGTTTTCGTCGTTTTCCCGCAGAGTAGAAAATTATTGGGACCGGTTGCATGCATTTGCCTTACAGGGTCTAGTCAATTCAATTGGTGGATTTATAATGCTGCACAGTGCATATAATCCACTGCATTAATTACATTCCCAAACACATGACCGTGCAGAAAGTGTTCTTAATCGATGAACGATAGATAACAGTGAAATTTCTAACAACAAACAGTTTTCTGAACCGGACAGATCCATTGAAAGGGCACATTTGCCATACCATAAGTTTCCGTTCGCATACACTCCAAGATCAAGTAGAAGGACAAGCATGGGGTCGACATCTGCGAAAGTCTGATCGTCTTCCTCAAACCGAAAAAAAATGGTTCTGGATGCAGCCGACAGACAGCCATTTTATACTTTTGTGTTCATTATCGTCAGGGCAGTGAAAAGGATTGTTTGGAGTTTTCTTGTGAAGGTAATATCTGATGGACTTAAAGAAAAGAAAAAACTATTATTGGAGATGTCTAAATTGTTGTGTATTGTCTAATTGTAAGCACAGCCGTCTTGTGCCGAAAATTGCAAACGTTTCAAAGCCACTTCAAACCCACATTTTCCGCAAATTAAATCTGCCTGTTTTCCAGCAGCCGCACAATCTGCCCGACGCCTACTTTTTTACTGCGTATTGTTGACGTTTACGAACAGAACAAATGACGGCTGGCCTGAGGTAGTCCGAATTGATTTTGAGTTCACGAACACAACTAGAGCAGATCTTTATAGTCTGACGTTTACTAGGACGCCCATGTTGTTACCGGAACTGTGAGTCTAATGCCTGGAACACTGTATGAGCTGTTCTCTCTCTCATCCACTAGATGAAAAATATTGCCACCTTTCTGCATACACTCATTTGAAATGACTTTTGTCGTTAAATTATTTTTAATCAGCTGTTTTCGTTTCTTACAAGACAGTTGATATAAAATACTCTCAATTTGGAAGAAAACTCTCAATCTGGGAGAGAATCTCTTTCAAAGCGCACCCCTCTGTCAAAAAATATCCAACATGTTGAATAATCACGTGCGATGGACTACGTTTTACGATTTATTACGATCCTCTCAATCTCTCTCATTATTCAGTGACGCAGGTCGACGCTGTATTTTGTGCTTGGCCATTGAATTATGTGTGTTGAAAGCCAACGTCAGCGCAAACGCACTATTGTGTTTCAGGCATAGGACAGATGTCATTCTGTAATCGGCACCGGAATCAGCATGAATGTCACAAGAGGAATTTGATGAGGTTGATTTAAGCACAACGCAACAGCATAGTGGTTTGGAAACCAAGGGCGCAATCAATTTCCTTATTGCAATGCGTTTCTAGAAGTATTTCCCCACTTCATTTTAGGTAGCTGATCGACAGCAAGTGAATAGCGAGTAGTGATTTTTAGACAGCTGAACGGTGATGCCATCGAAGGCTTGATTGCAACAAAAATTCTGCTCCAACCTCTGTCATGTCTGATATATTTATTCATTTGTTTTGCATCAAGGACTTGAAGTCTTATTTACTGCCAAAAAGACAAAATTCAATGTTTTGCATTCATTTATACATTTTTTCATTACAACGAACAACAAGAACCCAAGATCAGTCCCAAAAAAAATTACACCAAAAAACAAAAAAATAATAACATAAACCTTATTTTTGTATCTCGCACACATTTGTGTCATGCTTATGTCCTTTTTATCAGTCCAAACAAAATATATATATATATATACATACATACATATAGAGATAAGTATTTAAAGTTAATCTATCTAAATGTCACAATTTTTCTTGACTCTTACTACATTGTACACCGATTATTCTTAACAAAAAAAAACATATTTATTAGGTACATATGAATATACATCTTAAAACAAGAAAACCAATTAGGCTTAAAAAGGTGTCAATTTGAAAAAAAGAAAATAAATACAAAAAAAGTTACAAAACACACACACAAAAACACGTTACATTGTAAAATAAAGTGAAACACCGTAGACACAATGCCAGATGTACACCAGAGAGAACTAAACACTCACAAGTCACAACACCACACACAAGACAGAAACTGTAAGAAAAACAAAAACAATACTGAGTAGTCTCATTTAAAACAAAAACAAAACTGGTGATAATTTTCAAAAATAAAAGAAAGTATATGAAAAAAAAACTTTAGAAAAGAAAAATAAAAGAAATCAATGGAATTTCCAAGAGAATAAAATTGAATTCTTATCGAAATTTAATGAAACGAATTATGGGTAGTGTTGATGTTTTAGAAAATTTTGTTTAGTTTTTTTCCTTTTCATTTTGAGTTTGGAAAACTAAAAAAAAATTGATGTTAAATAAAAAAAAATAAAAAATACAAAAAGAAGTAGTAGATGATGGAAACTTTTAAAGCAGGCAAAGAAAAATACATATTATTGTGCAAACTTGCAAACAAAACCAAACAAAAATTATGAAAAAAAAAAGAAAATAAATAAAATAAATTTTAGAATAAATTTTAGGTGTAGGAAGTTTTAAAGCCATTTATTTTACTGGAAACCAAACAGAAACAGAAAAAATAAAACACTACAAGCTACAAGTGAAAAATATAAAAAAAAACAAAACATTAATCAATATTCAACAGGAAATTAAAAACAAAAACGTACATTACATGCAGTATATACATATATACATAAATATATATATTTTAAGCATTAAAACCATAAACAAAACAAACAAAAAAAATATCAAAATGAATGTGAAACAAAGTATATATATAAATATCTAGAAGTAAAAAAACATACCTAAAACTCTTAAACTTATACATGTGAACAAGAACAAAATACAACAAAAAACAACATCAACAACCATACCAGAATCTATAAGGATAACCAAAAAAAAAACAGAAAAGTCTCTATATATATATAGAAAAAAAAAGGATGAGAAATTAATAAGCATACATGCATACATACACTCTTTGAAAATAAAGAAAAAAATATTCAATTAATACAAATATATATCTATACAACATAAAAAGACTTTGTTTCATTATTTCTCCTCCTACCCTCAACACCACAACCATCACCACCTCGCAACAACAGCAACAACAATTGATTTACGTTTTACTTTCACTTATTTTTGTGTTAAAATTTGTTTTGTTTTCGACTTCATTTATATTTATTTTGTATCCCTCAACTCAGATGACTACTCGAACCAAAGGATCCCTTAACTTTAACATTAGTTCTCATGAATTTTGTTCTTCTTTTCTTTTGATTTTGTTTGATTTATTTTGTATCCAAAGGAAAAGACGTTCTACATAAAATTCACAACAGTCTACAACAACAACAACATCAACAACAAATTGCATAAGGTAAACTACCAAAAAGAAACTTGACCTGAGTCAGCAAAAGAATTTCATTTCACAGCACAAAGTCTCACAAAGTCAAAAAAATAGGGAAACAAACACAACAAGTCATCATAAAATTGGCTTACAATGGCTAGAGAGCTCACGGTTTAAATTGCAAGCTTTTTTAGGGATTTCTTATAGGTACTAGTCAGGGATGTGATCTGGTAAGTGGTCAATTTCGAAGTAGTATAGAGAGTAGATTGACTAACTTACGGACTTAATTACTAACCAGACTAGCAAGACTTGCTGAATTTCCTGTTAGTGATGCATGTGTCCTGTATGCCTCATCACTTAATCTACACCTTTGTAACTGAATTGTTATTACTCGGCTCGCTCGTCGTCGAAACAACAGGGCAACGCAAGCAGAAATTTTGACAGGGGTTACGTAAAATTGTAAATATATTATAAAATAACCTAATTTTGCTGCCCAGGTTCTACTCAACCGTAGAGTAGAACGGTGTACAAGTGTACGACAAAAATGGGCAGCACGTATTTATGTATAGGTTTAACCTAAAATATTTGGATCTGTGGTTGATACATTTATGCATTCCGAACAAATCCTACAGCTTTAGAGTGCGCGTTGTCTATAAAGACTCAGTCTTGTCTTGCTTTTTGACGTGTTTCCAGCTACAAGTCCGAGAAAATGTGCTTTGAGAAACCTGTGCGGAGAGACCTGACCCCTACAACTTCACCTTTCTCCTAGTACCATGACATGACAATGGCTTACCACAGCACAACTCCTTATCCACATCCAGGGACATTTCCGAACGATTCGAAGATTCCAGAGACGAGCTGCATACTAAGCCACGTATCAGAGTGACATAACAAGCTGCATGCGGTTTTTATTCATTCTCTCATCCCATAGGCATGAATCTGGAAGTTGACTTAATAATTTTTTTAGTTAAAAAAAACGTCCAAGGAACTTAGGAATTATTACTGGAAACAGCTAAATGTGAGACGAGAAATTGGGTTGCTAACCGTGTCAAGTTACTCATTTGTACTCACTGCTGTGGTTTCCGTAACCGGTTATCAAAAACACAGTCGCACGCCAATTGTTTCTTTTTTTGTCTGAAACAGCTGAGAACATTTAGCTAGACGCGGAGCTTGTTCCCAGTTGTCAACTACCAACACAGTTTTAAGAACTCGCTGCAAGAGGGAATGAACATCACCTGCAATGCTGTGACAATGCTATACGAATGCTCAAGAGGTAAAGCAAGAACTTTGATTTTGTAGCCTTTTCCGCTCCTAAGCGGTGTAGCAACAAAATGTTGGCACGGAAAGATTCGTCATTGGATTCTCTACCGCCGGTCCCGACGTCAAACAGTCCGTGTTCAAAAAAATGGGCGACTTTTCAAAGGTCAAGGACGAGAAGTCTCTTTTGCCGACACCTTTTCTTACTTTTTTCGCTGGTCGCACTGCCAGTAAAGCAAAACTCTCATAGGCTGTGACAATGCCGAAAAACGCGCCGTTTTCGAGATATAGATGATTTTTTAAACTGAAGTCCTCCTTCAGGGGTTGTTTAACTTTTCCGCTCCTATGCGAGGTATCGGCCAGATATTGGCATGAAAAGATTTAACTGTTAAAACGTCTAATGACCATCGACAGACAAATGAAGACCGATACACGAATTATATTCAAGAATTGCTCGAAATGTCTTACAAAAGTAGGTCTGTAACTGATCCCAGTAAATTGCCTGATAAGCATTAATGCTGATTAGGTGTTCGATGATATCCAAGCGAGATTGCCTACAAAGAAACTAAGTATATCGCTTGAATGTATCATGAAGCAACCCTACATGTTCACGTAAATTTCAAAAGGAATCTTCATAAAATTGTGAGAATACTATATTCAGTTGGTAAGACAGAGTTTTCAAGCTGTATTGATAAATTGTCTCAACTAAAATTGGCTTGATGTTGCCTATGATCACGCAAGTGACTTATTCAGGTGACAGTTGTTAAATCGAATGTTGCCTGCTCACATTCCGGTCAAGAATTGGTAACCATTTTCTAAATCTTTTCAATGATTGAGGATCACAAAGATTGTTTGGACACAATTGAACAAGAAATTCCCCGAAAGAAATCATTTCTGACAATGGAACGTATTGCATAGAATTCAAAGCAATGAAATCCATTGAACACGAGCTAAAAACAAGGACAATGATAACAGCTGTGAAAAAATATTCGACCAGGTTGCTTGACAAAATAGAATCGGGGTTTGCGAATATGATCAATGAATCGTTAAATAGAGGATATTCAACGAGATTATCATCATTATCGTCGTCACTGACCCTTATGATCAAGCAAAATGGTCGCGGGGAAAAAGCACGCACGAAAGATCTCCGTGCCATTCAATTTTCCGCCATCGATTCTAAGTCATCAAGATCTATACTCAAGCGCAATCAGGAGAGTTTTTGGACTTGGTCCAGGCAGCTCGGCCTCCATCGTCAAACTGTCGTTGCCCAGATGTATTCCCATTGAGGGCACGTTGCGTAAGTTGTGATGTTGATGACATTCGTGCTACGTGACCAAGCTATCGAAATCCTTTATTTCGCTCACTTACTGCAATACTGAAATTTGTGACTGAGTTGAAAACCGCTTAATTGGCTTGGACACTAACTCGGCCTTCCTGATTAAAGATCTTCCAAGCTGTTTCAAAATTGATCCAGCTTGACCAATCCTCAAAGAAAGTTCAGCTATCAGGCCCAAACACAACAGAAAATTGACAACTCATGAGTCCTAATTTATCAATACAGTCCACAAGTGGAATGCATCACGTCGGATGAAATTTGTCAACTTTAAATTTTTTGCGCTTTTGACAGATGTTTCCAATTCACTCGGACGCCCTTTACGATAATTTATGAAAGAATGAATGCGGTTTGTTTCTTGTACACATGTTTTGAATAATTCCTAATGTTCTTAAAATTTCGAATTTCTTAGATTTATGAAGTCAAGAACCTTATGGGTTTGGGCCTTTAGTCGTTATAAAATAACGTCGAAGTTAGAGATTTCAAAAAAATGAGAAATTACATTCATGCCGGAATTGGATTGAAAGTCCATTAAGTACAGCCCAATGGATACTTGCTTATATTAAAGGCCTTACCCTTTCACAATCCAAACACGATTGCCCATGCATGTCCTCTCTGATTCACCCGATCGTTGGCCACTCTCTCTCTTTCACTCAAGATGGTAGTTTATATTGCTGATTGAGGCGATTGAGGAAAGGGATCCTCTTTATTCCTCGTGCAATATCACTCAACAATTGTATTAAGTGTGTATCTATAACGCGGAAAAACGACCTGAATTGACTTGTTCGTACCGCAACTTAAAATTGAGAACAACTTAGGTTACAGTGATCTGACAGTTAATTGATTTGTGATCAAGCGATGAGATCGCTGGAGATCACATGAAATTCACAGATTATCTGAGTTCTGGTTAAGCTGTACGTTCGTTTGTAAATCTCCCTGGCTCAAACATTTTTGTTTCCTCTTCAATTCGATCTTCAAGTAATCCTTAGTCTAACCAATGAAATATCTACCAAAGATTTAAGAACATTGACATACTAGCTGCAAACGAAAGAAGTAAGAAGTTTCGATGTAGGTGTATCAACTTCCACCAAAGCTCCAAATAATAAATGAAAGTGACATAAATCAACTCCGATGCTTCCTCCGCAAAGTATAGACAAACAACCACTCAGTATCGACCCTGAATTCGATGAGGATAACAAACATAAAACGACAAGCCTAATCCACCGTCACTAAAGTTACACTCGATGCACCCTCGCACAACCATTCTCCGATGGGTAAGTGTCCTCGCATTATTCTGCTCCGATTCAAAATCTGCTCCGGGATATATTCTAAATCACGCATTCAACTTTACGATACAAAGAACGTACCACCGCTATACTGCTATACTTAGGCTTACAGAAGACTTTTTAACGCCTCTTCGACGACCAATTTAGGAATTGCTTACAAGACCTTTTAGAATTACGTATGAACTCGCCTACGCATGGAGGAGATGTTTTCTTGTGTTTTTTTAAGGTTTATGGCTTTGCTACAGCTTTATAGGCTCACGTAGGCGTAGGCCAAGGAACACCTGCTTAACCCACCGTTTATACTCTATACAATCCACCAGCAAGTTATTCCACACACTCACAGACATCATCATCAACACGTATCGATTTTATGATCATCTTTTTAGACAAAGATTTTTAGATAATTCAAGTCCAAGATTTAGGCAGACAGAGAGTAGGACAGATGGAGTCTTCAATTGGGTGGACACTATGCAGAAAAAAAGCTTTGACTTTTAGAAGGAAGTCAAGAATGTACAGATTCAAGTCCAAGATACATGACAAATCTTATGTCTACATCTAATAAACTCCGAAGGGAGCTTGGATCAACAAAGCTCTTCAATTACCAAGATTGCTTGCTCACTTGCCTAAAGACTGCGCAAGATTTTGAAGTACTTCTCTACATCTAGTCTACAAGCTTGGTAGTAATATTCAAGCAATTAAAATGTTTTAAAGGGAGACGTTAGAATGGACGTTGTGGCTGTTCAGTTGAATCCAGAGTTGTTATTCCTGAGATGGGTCTATCTGCGTGCCAGAGCAAAACTGTGGCACCATCAACTCTTAGGTCAGCTTATGTGAGGTTAGAGTGGCAGACTGGCAAGGGTAGCAAATCACGCATAGGACGGAGAAGGCCCGTGGATCCGGTAAACCCTAATCCACAAACCATTTAGAGCTTTTGATACTTATGCTGCTTAGTTCCGTCAAGTCATTCAAAAACAGGGCATCTAAGTGACTAATTCTATCACAGAGGGCGCTGCAGTTTCATAGAAGATATACGACGGTATCCTCCTCCCCTTCATCTCTGCAGCTCTGCCGAAGTCATTGTAGGGGATGCCTACTCTGGAGGCGTGAGTACCGATGGGTATGCCATGACGAGGCAACGAGTGCCAGTAGACTATCTACGTTTCGTATGTAAGCGTCTTTAGTAGTAGCACAGGCGTAGATGGCATGTCTCCATCCTGGAAGAGTGCTGCAATAGTTTCTAACGAGTTCGTCTGCTTTGCAATTCTCGGAGATATCACTGTGCCGGGACACAGCCACATAAGTGGGATGTTGAAATACATGTCAAGACCTTGTGCATATCAGTTTTTGCCTGAAGACAAGGAACCTTAAAGATTATTTAGCCATTAGTCACTCATTCTGAAGTCACTCTATTACTCTTCGTTGGCTGGTCTTTGACGGTTCCTTAATGCGTTTTAAAGGGGATGACAGTTCCGCTCATGATTGACTTTTTTCAGCACAACAAGGGCCTATCTTCTTAGCCCCCGTGGTATGATTATTCTGCCCTACAAGGGTCTTCTTCCATTTTTAAAGACCTCGAGTATAGAGAAAAAAAATTTTAATTACTACCACTTCTAGCCCATTTAATTCAGATTTCGGTGACTGCATACCATCGTGCGTTCATTAACACCCGGATCTGGTCGATCCTACTCTCCTCAAACCAGTTGGCGCTTTTGACATAGCGATGGATTACACAAACATTGCTTTGATCGGCACGTTATTAAAGAAGGAAGGCCCTAGGTGAATTCCGTCAGGAGGAGAGGGCGAAGGTTCTGGGAGTCGACCTGGAGAGTCTGATCAGCATGTCTGGTTGCCTGGTTGCCTCGGATTGAGGCCAGGACATAATTGCTTCGTATTACGCACCCTGTCCCATTAGACGATCCATCAAAAAATGGAGTCCAGCGAATTCATCAGCTAACAAAGTGAAAAGGGAAACCAACCAAAAGTGAACCAATCACCAATCAATGTTGACGCTTCTCTCTGCTAAAGTTCGAGGTAGATTGGGCCTAGCTTCTATGTCTCTGAAAGGGCGTATGGTGTGTTGTGATGTCAGTTCAATATCATATCACTGAATAATTTTGTGGGGAGAGATTTTTTTTAAATGATTTTTCTAAATGTCTACTTTACCAGAGAGTTAACTGATGTACATATTTAAGCGGGCCAATATTTAAATTGTGTTTGATTGTGAATATGAGTGATACAATTTATAAACACAGAAAACGACCAAGCTGATTCAAGTCATGCAATTCAGAGTCGCTACTGGAGTCCAACCTCCAATAACCAAAGAATTCAGAAAGTGTATAGGAACAAGGGGAAAGTGAATGGTCTCAGAAACAAATTCTGGAATTCGATATGCGATGGATGCGGGATGCGAAGAGTAGGTAGTCGACGAGGCAGAATTTTCGTATGACATTTAATAATGACAAATATCAGCGCTGGCGAATCGCGCATGCACACTTCTTATTTTTGAGTATGCTGTGTCACGCAAGCTAGAAGTTGATTTGTTGACAGTTTATAAGCACAAAATGTTGCTACAAATCCGGTTCACGCTTTCAATTCCACGAGTAAATTTGCACAAAAGCTCACCCAAAACGTTGTTATCTGACTGGTGTAAGGATAAGAAGGTGTGCTGGAAGGATCTACTCAAAACCCTGTGTGACGTCATCGGGGTATTTGTGTGTCACAGGAAACTCAAAGATGGAAACAAATAAACATTTTTCACTTACTCAAAAACAAAAACAACTCATAAATGCTTCTGCAACAATTCACTGTACAAAATTAGATCTTCCTATATACAGTCGAACTTCGATAATTCGTATATTTAGTAACTCGAATGAAATTGGTTGGCAATAGCGCCAAGACTGAAATTAACATGTAATTTATCTTCGATAACTCGTACTTCGATTATTCGAATGTCTTGATAACTCGAACAGATTGTTTGGCGTCACAATTCTGAAGGGAAATTCCCAAATTCTGGGTATTCTACAAGCTTCATTTTATAAGAATTCTCTTTTGGGGCACAGCGTTTGTAGGTTCACTTGACCTGGTACAAACAAAATTGTGGTTTTGGTGAATATTCCGAGAGAGGGAAAGAGGGTGAAACTCCTTTGAAACTGAACGCTCAAAGGAAAGAACTGAGGGAGGAATTCAGCAGATGTAATTTGAAACTTGAAAAAATACCGGAAATATACAAGGTGTCACGTATAATGATTTTCTGCAAGTTGATGACGGTATTGTTACTTACGAGTTGAACACAGTTGAAGATATTTTCGCCATATTTTGTCGTGAATTCGAATCTGATCAGGTCAATAGTAACAATGACAGGGACAGTGATGTAGTAGAAAAAGACTTGGGTCTAAGAGGACCTTTAAATGAGTTGCAAATTCATTAATAATCTTGCGTTACTATTCCAAGGCTCATGAAAAAACAACTGATTCTGTGTTCTTAAATTTGATTGAAGATTTTTTGAAAATAACTATGTTCCTCTTCTTTTTATGTGTTACATCGCATGCGTATATTAATTTTGTATTTTAATTTGATAACTCGAATTTTTTTGCGGCAAGTGATGGTTCGAGTTATTTAAGTTCGACTGTAATACCATTAATAAATGATTTAAATTCGTTCATTCTGCATAAATTTGCCAACAAATGTGCCCAATATCAAGAGAGGACTCTGAGGGACGTCACAAAACAAAAGGATGGCGGTTTTGACAAGCTGTTCAGCACACCTCATTATTCTTACACAATGATCTGACCGATCTATCAAGTTTTTTGTAAACAAGCCTATAACGTAAATCTGACATCGTCTCAAGACTCAAGAAATTGTCAAATTTTTTGACTAAATTTGGCAACAGTGTGAACTGGCAGTTAAGCATTGTAAGATAATTTGCTGCTGGTACCTAATTGTGTGCACATTGGTAGAACTGATAATATTATCGAACGTGTGACGATATTTACACAGCTTTACACTCAATGATTCGATAAGGCTGATGCCATCGCGTGGTAGCCACTAGAGCCACACATGTCCTTCACGCCTATCTTCAAATGGACTCCGATGTGAACTCCTTCGAAAAAAAGTCTCAAAGCCAAGGCCTGCAAAATCAAACCGCAATATGAAACCGTGAAATTTAAAGATTCTGAGTTCAAATTTATACCTAAGCCAGCAATTTGTAATCGACTATTATATTTGCTGTAGTCTCCCACCCATCCATTTGAGTCCTTACATTAATTTGTACAACTGTCAGAGAAAAAAAAAGGGGGGACGGTTATTTTTAGCTTGTCATAGCATTACATCCAAAGCTTGGCAAAAAACGGGCTATATTTCGTTGTGGTCACAACTCACAATCTCATTAAATTTAAAGTGTAATTCATCATTTTATTGTTTAGTGACGCGTATCGATGTTTTGTGGCATGCAATGCAAAAAAAAAAATTGTTTTGCCAAGTCCACCAAATCAATTATGTGGAAATAATTGCAGAGTTTCATGCTGGCACTGTTCACAGACGGCAATTGCAGTCTGATGGGCGCTTGGCAGTGGTCTGTGACGTGTGGTCCGCTAATGACCCTCATTTGTTATGACACTGATTATGCACTAACCCTTTTAAATTCGGAGAGATTGGAATTTTATGAGTTCAATTCTGGGAATGATTGCATCGAATGTGGGATTAAAGCTAGATTTTAGATCTAAATTTGTTGAACGATTATTGACATTGTAAGCTGGAACCAGAAATTAAGTATTACAAGGATGCAAGACTTCTACCACTCTTGACCCTTAAAATTTTTGACAACTGTTTTTTTATAACGTGTTCATAAACCAAATTCACCAATCAGAGGTCGGCACTTACGTTATTTCGTGAATAATCGTAAAAAATGCATAAATATCTGTCAAAAAGGTACTCAAATTCGTCGATGGACTAGGGGGCAATCATCTGTGAAGTCTTCATTTCTGGCTTGAACTTAGGTTAGGTTAAGTTGAGGTGGCTGACTGCCGCGCATACGGATAGCAGACAAACTTATGCCAAGCGAAGGCCCATTGTGTTACCAGGTGGATCTTAGGCTACCTAGTCCGCAAACCAATTTGTACTTTTGATAAAGCGAAGAAGAGGGCTGATTCTGATGCTGCTCAGTTAAGCCAGATTAACAAAGAAATGGTCCACCAGAAGTCTGAATCTACCGGATGAGAGAGCCCTGCACCTACATAGCAAGTGTTCAATAGTTTCTTCCTCATCCTAGTCCATGCAGCTTTTACAGCTGGAAATAGATGTCGTACTACTGGCTTGAACGTAGTTTCAAGCATTTTTTGAATATAATAAATGCCTCCGAGTAGGGATCACTTTTTTGGTACAATTTACAGTATTCGGTATCAATGCCACTTTCCACTGGGGTTCCACAGTAAGACATGGTCATGTTTTAGGCCGGTGCTTTTCAATAGGAAATTGGCTGAAGTAAGGTTCTTGAATCAGTTTAATGGTCTTTCGCTTATGGTATACAAAAACTTATCAAGACTTATCACTCAATTGTATTTTACAAGACGGACGTCATGTTTAAGTTGCTGCTTGTTGACTGTTTTTCTGACACAATCTTCGACGTAGGGTCACCTGTCACTGATGATGTCGTAATTGAAAGTTAAATCAAGACCATTATCAGAGATATTCTGTCCGCCAAAGGACTTCGTCAAAGTATGCAAAAGCGGCAAGTAGTTCCCGCGAGTGTAGGAGAGCGTTCGTCTATAGTAAGTTCGTCGACTTTATCATTTGACATTCTCTAGAAATTTCCTAAGACCCTCAGTCGATATGTTATAAATGGTTTTCCAATAAGGCCTTGACTATTTTTTTTTTTAAATGCAAACCATTTGAGTTATTTCAAAAACTTTATTATCGGCGTGAAGTACAATCAAAACATTTATGAATGGATTTCGACTTCGTTGATATGGCCACAGCGGGCACGTTCACAGCGGTTGATTCGTAGGACCCAATTTTCAACGACTCGGCAATACATTTCGGCCGAACGGGTTCAGTTTTGGCTCTGACTTCTTCTAACATCGTCGGCTTGTTGGCTTAACCCAGTGACGTAGCACCACAGAAAATAGTTAAGCCGTGTTAAATCGCACGAACGAAGCCGCCAATCGACTGGTCCATTTCTTGAGATAACACGCCCACCATACACCTTCTTTCTCTTTATTTGGCGCTACAGTTCAAGATGGACTCAACCAACAAGCCTCTTCAGCTAACATGGTCTCTCGCTAGCTGTCTCCAGTGTCGCCCGCCAATTTGGCGATGTCCTTCTCCACCTGGGTGCGCCACCTTAAACGCGGGCGTCCTCTGTTACGTTGTCCCACGGGTTCGGAGTCGAAGACTACAGGCCGGAGCCGAGTTGTTCGTACGCTCTATATGGGCTACCCATCTTAGGCATTGGATCCGAAGACGCCTGACTAAACTCATGTTGCTGTACAGCCCGTACAGTTCGTGGTTGAGTCTTCTCCTCCAAACACCGTCAACGTAAACAGGACCAAAGATCGCACGCAGAGCTTTTCTCTCGAAGAGATCTAGGGCTTCTTCATCCGTTTTTGAGATTGTCAACGCTTCCGCGCCATAGAGCAGGACAGGGATGGTCAAGGTGTTATATAATGTTAGCTTGGTCCTACGAGAGATGGGTCTACTACTCAATTGCCTCTTGAGCCCATAGAAACAGCGGTTGGCAAGAGTTACTCTGCGTTTGATCTCGGTACCGATGTTGTACGTACTATTTACTGTGGAGACGAACTCCTTGGCTACCTCGAAGTTATAGTTGCCCATTGTGACGCTCTGTACAAGACGTCGATGTTGTGTGTCCTTTCTTGATGACAGCAAATAGTTACTCTTATAATCGATTGAAACGTGTACTGTGTGGCTTGTGGCACCATCTTGTTGAAACCATATGTCGTCCTAATCGGTTCAAAAATAATCGGTAATCATGGCGCGATAACGCAGTAACGTGACGATCGTTATCGTCGACGAAAAACTATGGCCCAATAACGCCGCCGGCATGCAAACCGCATCAAACAGTTATTTTTTGTGGATGAAGTGGTGATTCATGAAGCACATATGGATTTTCACCCAACCAATAAGGCATATTTTGTTTATTGAAAACCCATTCAGCCAAAAATGATAATTGGATATAACGTTCTTAAAGTTGCGATCACCGACTTCGAATTTCGGTAGAAAATTTTTATAATTTGCAGACGTTGCTCATTCTCGTACAAGATGAAAATATTGAGTTGAGTGAAAGAGTGCGTTCACAAATTAAATTCAAAGTTGACAAGTCCCTATTAGAAAACCCTTTATATAACAGCAGGCACATAGAGTTTGACATTTATCCACACAACAACAAAGACAAGTCCGCAAGGGTCGCCCTTGTAACATACTTCGAGCAACAAGTTTGATTCATTGTAATCGGGACCATTCTTTAAAAGCATATCAACCAGACTGATACAGAATCCCAAGAGGCTTCTCAGCTCGATCCATTTTAAATCTTCAAACTCCCAAAAGAAGGCTCCAGAAACTGCGCACCTTCTATCTTGCTCCAGTTAGACACTCGAAGAACTTACATATATCGATCAGATTCTATTCTTTCACCGGCCTTGTAACTTCTGCAAATGTCGCTGTGCCAAAATGTGCATGTGTGCTAATAGCAATTACATGCCAACATCCTTGCGACTAGAAGTAGCCATTGGTAGCCTTCTCTTCTTGCTACGATGTCTAAGTACAGTCACTGTCTTTGCGGGTGTGCCTTGTAACATACTTCGTTAGATTCATTGTACTCTTGATGGGTTCCAAAGTTTGCATCAATGCCTTTCTTTATTGGCCTCACCAATCATACTCATACAGAATCTCAGGAGGCTTTCAATCCTATTTAAATCCCCAAGCTCCCTCCATCTTGCTCAAGCTGGACCCTCGAAGAAGAGATGTCGAACAGTTTTTAGTCCTTCTACAGCTTTGAAACCTCTAAAAAAGTGAAGATGCCAAGACACAATGCATGTGTGTCAATAGGAGAGCCAAAATCTCTTATTGCTTAGGAATATCCATAGGGCTCTCGCTGTTGATCCGATGTCTAGTTTCATGACTTGGTCCTGGTACAAAGCTTTTCTGAATATTTGCCTGAAGGACGGCTTGAGGCTCCTCCTGTTCAGACAAACCTGACAAATTTAGAAGTTAGAATACCCAACGCTACTGCCCTGATTATTTCCTTGTTGTTGCAATGGTCCATTACATAGTAGTCCCTAAACGCTAGTGGCGGTTCAATTATAGTTGCCACTCCTGAAAGACACTTTAGTCGTCTCTTTCACAGAAAACCTTTTCTTCGTGACTTTTTTAACCATGGTTAAAAATTGTGGGGCTAGCATACATAAAGCACTACCTGCCTGAGTTAGGGCCACTGAGGTGGTCAAAGATCTCGAGCAGTCGAGGAGTAGTCAAGATTTGTCTTCTGTTGGTGTTGATCGAAGCAATCGACCGTTTCCAGGTATGCTGATGTAAGATCTGAGAAAAGTTATTTCTATCCTAGTTCAACAAGAACAAAGAGAGACTTATTGGTTAGCCTACAGCCTTTCGTTCCTTGCCTAATACAAATAGATATGCCTTTCTTGAATTGTTTCTACATTAACAATTTCAATCAATTCTAGTACATGAGTGGACTGAGTCTTCGACTCCGAACCAATATGACTATGAATGAGGGCGTACTCTGTTCACAGGACGCGTAAGGTGACATACAGAAGTGGATAAGGATCGCAGTCAATTTAGTGTTCGTAATAGGACACAGCTGGCCATGGTGACCGTGGCATCGTGGGTATGTGAGTTGACTCCTTCTCAACTTAACCTGGCTGCCTGGGCTCTGTACGCGGCATTTCTCACGGTCCCACCTCTTTCCCCTCACTGACAGTGCTCAAAGTGCCAAACTCGGCCGTTCGGAGTTAACATAAAACTGTAGGTCCCTTTCAGTCGTGGGAGAGCAATAGCATGCACAACAGGGGTGGCTGCTGAGAAGCTAGGTCCCGGCTCTCTACGGGCTGACAGCTACAGGCCATGTGATCTATTATCGCTTGTTGGAAGAGACCCAGCTTCAGCCTGCACTAAAGCCCAGTTCAAAGAAGAAGAAGAAGAGGCCTACAGCCTTTTAAGAATCACCAATTCTGTAAATATTATTTTAAACAAAGTCCATAAAGGTATTTACCTTAAATGATACGCATTTAGGAAATTTTAGAAAAAAAAAAACAAAAATCTGATTCAACTTTCTGTATCAAGCAATCATTTTAATTCCAAGCGACTATCATTTTCCATCATCTTAAGACTTATCAGTGATTTATTACTTTCATTTCGATAACGAATCATTTTTAAATAGAATAAAAAAATATCATTTTTTAACGAAAGAAAATAAAATCGAAAATATTTAAGACAATGAATTTTTGTTTTTCTTTTTTCAAATTGCATTTTTTGTATGCAAGCAATGTTTAAAAAATACGCATTTATAAAAAAAGCTTAAATAAATATCTTATAAGGAAATAAATTTAACAAAACTTTGTACAGTTAAAAAAATGTATTTTTTTTTTCTTAAATATTTTTATCAGACTTGTACAAAAATCTTTTTAAACAATGGAGAATAAACCAAATGGCCAAATAGTAGTTTATGCATATATATATTCATAGAAACAAAAGTAATTTAGTTTTTTTTTTCTTAATTTTCGTTTAATTTTACAGTGAAGTAAATTAATGAAAATATATATAATATTGTAAAAAAATCATACTATTTAGTCCTAGAGGGGAAGATGCACTAATGACCGACTGAATGGGCTTGAGAATAACGGTGTTCGTTGGAAGAAAGACTTAAAAGATACGAGAAATTTTATTGAATTTGAACCTCACCCTCATTGATTCGGGGCTTAGAGTGACTTCCGTTCTAGGTTTCATAAAAACTAAAACTCTCTCTCACACACACACGCCCTAATAAAGGTACATACATATATAAATAATAAAATAGTATACAAGTAAGCAACATTTTAGGGAATAATTATAAATAAAAGTAGATGAATGATGACACTCATGTTGGGGGGAATTTAAAGAGTGGACCCATAGAGACAGTCTGATTTGACAAATCCCCTCAAGTTGGGAGGCACACACACTTACACATCTGAATTGTTTCTTAGATCCTAAGGCACAAAATGAATACTACACAAATGTTTAATTATTTTCGATATTTTATTTAATTTCATAAAATTTTATGAAACAAAAAAAAAACGAGTAAAGAATGCGAGAAAAGTCCTAACGTCAATTTAATGCAAATTAAAAATAAAATTAATTGAAATATTTATGCGATAAGTGTAGTTAAACAAAAATTATATATATATAACACAAATATTAAGGAAACAAATATATATGTATATGTATATCAAAAGAACTCGTTTGCTGGGCTTTTTTTTAGCTGAGTAAGTTTAAAATAAAATAAAAATTGTTTTATTAAATTTTTGCAATATTAAATGAAAACAAAACTTATTTAAAAATAAACGCAAGCGCAAAACTTGACCAGAGGTGAAATTGTGCGTTTTCTTAGATAATAATGTGACAAAATATATGTGATTTGCGACAAAAAAAAATTAAAAACAAAAGAGAAACTTACAACACAAATTAAAAAAAAAATTATGAAGAACACGACGTAGTCAATTTAATTGTTTTTTCAATTACTAGACGATAAGTTTTGATTGATGATTAATTATATACAACAATTTAATGGTAGTTGCTTTATTTGATTCTTCTAAAAGAGAATCATAGATTTAGTTAGCAGAAATCTATTTATTTTAAATTTGTTTTCCATTTTAATTTTAAATATTTTGTTTTCACTTTAAGACCAATCATTTTGAGATATTTTAGAAAAATAAATATATATATACAAGTATATATAAATATGAAATCCTTGCCAATATAGTGAAATTTTTGAAATAAACTAAAGTTAATGTATAAGTAAATATTCTACACATGCATGTTTGTATAGAGACATAATTAAAATCAACCAAAAATGGAGTACACAAACAATTTTTATATATAAACTGATTACACATAATCCACACCTGGATGGACGAGTATTGAATGATTGGAAATTTTCGAAGAATCTCTAGTGTGAATGAAAATGAAGGAAATCAATAATTTGTGAATATTTCAGAGTGCTCTTTCCCGCAAATGACAGTCGTTCCATGAAATGCTGCCAAACCGAAATCAATGCAAATTGACATGAGTTTGGATGGTCATTCGATTTGAGGTGAATTCAATCACACACGTAATCAAAATCAATTTGAATTAGATGTGAATTTGAGGTGCGGTACAATTTACGTAATTCGTTTTTGAAACGCCCATTGTACCGTCCTAACACTCTTACAACTGGATTATAAGGACGTGTTCTGAAAGCGAGACAGATTGGTGGACGAAGGCGTGTGTGTATCATATTTAAGAACTTTCGCAATCCAATTTAATGCTCCTTTACCCGTTGTGCTTATAAAATGTGCCTGTAAATAGTTGTATTCAGCGAATTCAATTTTTAAAAGGACGAGCTACTTGATTCCCTTTATGATGGGTTTTGTAACTCTTTCTTGGCAAGAACAAGGCTACACAAATCATCTTCTATTTTGAGAACAGTCCTTGAGTGAGGTGTGACGAAAGGAAAACCCTCTCGAGTTCTATTTAGAACAACGGCCAAACAAAGAAACATGTAGGGCGTTCTATGCGAACCATTACCACCGACTTAAACGGGAGTCTCTAATAAAAGGATGTGCAAATTTGCCTTCTATGTAGAAGAGTTTATATCGAATGACATGGACGATATTATTTGCTTACGATAAAGCGGTACCCATTATTTTACCTGGAATACGTCCTATTGTGAGTTGAAGGGCAAAAATAACGACTTCCATCATCCTATATTTTCAATGTGTTTAATTGCTCTAGAATTCCTTAATGTCACCATCTGACTGGCGCTAAATTACATAAAACTCCATTCAACCGCTTTCAATTGCTTTGTGGGCTAAGATGTGATATCTTGAATTTAATGTCGCCCCTCCTTGCAAATTGAACAAAATCTTGCACAATCGGAAGATAAACAATCAATATCTCTTAAATATACTCAATTTTGAATGTCTACTGGAGTCATCTGCTAGGTCTGTTCCACACCAATCTCAAGATTGATAATTTGTCATGACTTGTGCCAGCTGTGATATCAGTGAAACTTAACCTTCCTGCCCAAGATATGCTCTTGAGTCTATGCTCTAGTCAAACACGAAGAATAACGAAAATGAACGCCGACATTCGCTTATAAGTGCGTCGACTGTTTGAAGAGTATCATCATTTGGGATTAAGAGAACTGATCGAGTTGACACATGAACCTTCAAAAATTTAGAAAAGAATTTGGAAAAAAGGGAGGTGTTAAATGCTTCAGGGTATTTTGACAAGTCTGTTACTTTTAAAAATTCAATTCAGCAAATAAGCGTGCATTATCTAGTACACTATCTTCCTAAATCTGAAGACTATGATTGCTTTAAATTGTCGGGGGGTGCACAAGCTTGGAATGAAATATACTCATAGTTAAAATTCTACGATAGGATTTTTTGGAGTTCCAGAAAGTTGTTTCTCCACAGCTTTTAGATGTCCACTCCTTCAAATGTAATAATGTCTTCATCGTTTCTTGTACCAAGAATTTATTCCCAGACTTACTGCTGGTAAGTGGAAGTAATTCTTAACTGGAGGATTCAGCTATGACACCATCAGCAGCCTACGTACCATATTTTTTTTGTAAGCTCCTACATCATGAGATCACTGCCTGGGGACAGGTTGCTTATGAGAAGTGCTTCAGGTGTGCCTGGCAATTCACTTTTTTGCATCCGTCAATACGTGGTATCCCGTGTAAAAATATCGTCAGAATTCGTCAACAGTTTACCTTTATTTACATCCAATGCCTTTTACTTTACAAATTTGATGTAAATACATTGTCCTTGCCTAGAGGCACATAGTCCTAAAACCATGTATGTACTTTAAATAAAATTAATTGTAACCAACAACTCTCTGTCGCCAATTTGAATTGCATTTCAAAAACATTTTGATGAAAATATTCAAAGCATTCAACACTTTCCATCTCAACCAACATCTGAAACACATACTTCTGTTTTCATATAATAATATATTCTAATACTCCTTATGACATTTACAAGGAAATAACTACAATGAAAAATACAATTATTAGCTAAAAAAAAAAAAGAAACACAAAAGAAAAAGAAAATATACAATAAATCCAGCAACCTTCAGCAGATAGGAGCCTAAGATATAAATAACTTTTTGGAACACTTATACATACTCTATATACTGTAAAGTAAGCTCTATATACATACCTAAAGAATTAAAATATATACCAAACAAATTATAAATGTAACTATCTCCGGCTGAACTGTGCATCATTCACCAACCACAACAACCACCACCACCACCACAACCACCACCAACAACCACCACTAACCACCAACAAAACACCAACTGCAAATGGTATTAATTTAAAATTTAAAACAATAAATAAATAAATAAAAATACATGAATATATATTTTATTAATGCAAGTAAAAAATAAAATGAAAACAAAAATATAATATTTATATATATATAGCAGCAAAATCGATGTCCGCGCAAATAAACTATTCTATATTTTTTCAAATTACTATAAACCCTGAGTTTCGATTTTTTTTTTGAAGAGCATAAATCATTTTGTAAAAAGGAAAAAATACAGAAAAATTATATAATTTAGTTTTAAGATTACACTTAAGGCATTCAAATTAAAATCATATGATGCCTTTGAGAAAAGAAAAAAAGCAATTTCTTGAGAGAGGAGAACGGAAAATCAAACACAACTGTGTATATGAATGTATTTTATTTTCTGTTTTAACATATTTTTGTTCTCTTAAACGAAAAACCTTTCCAAATTAATCTGTGTACAAACAAGAAACCAAAAAACAACTGAACTTTAAAGGTCTATAGGTATGTTAAGCAACCAAACGACAACAAAGAAAAAAAAAACATTTTTTTTTTCATTTCCTCGCTTTAAATGGAATTCAAGTAGAACATAAAAACAAAAAACAAAAAAACCAAAACAATGATAAAAGCAAACAAAAAATACTTATAGAGTCGATATTATATTATTATACATAGAATATGAATTCATATTAATTATATTAATTGTTAGTTGCATTATTGAAGAGTTTTAACGGAGAATGAAATTACATTTTAATCACAAAAAATAAAATAAATCTGGCGGACATATGCACAAGTGAACAGATCACAAGCATTCACACTCGACCACACACTGAACACAGGTGTGTGGTGTGAAATTGTAACTAAATGCTTAAGTTGAGTATGCAACTTAAATACCGATGGACGTGTGAAACAAAATGCAAATTATACCAGCGATAATATATTATACAAGAAAAAAAAATAAAAAGGTGAATATATTATATTAACAAAAAATGAAAAAAAAAACAAACAATTTATTAAGTATTAAATTAAAAACAAAAAACAAAATAATAAAAATGGAACAATTGTAAGTGAAGAAAAATTAAGAAGACAACTCTATAACAAAAGAAATGAAGAAAAATTATTTAATAAAAACCTTAAATAATAAATAAATATCGCATTTTTAATTTATTCCTTTAGTGGTTGTCTCTGCTAATATCTGATGATTACGACGAGTTATGGGTCTCATTCTCCACAAAACATGGAAATGCCCTTGGTATTGCCGCAAGGTGCAGTTTTTACACCATTGCTGCTTTTTTTCAAAGTTTTCTTGCTCCCATAAATTCTTTTGCAACGCAGTTCTAACCCACGTTTTCTAAACTCTTCGATATCCTTGAGCTGGGAGGTTGCCAGAGACCTTTTCTTCAGACGTAGAAGCTTTTTCTCCTCCCTTCTTCTAGACCGGTACTCCTGCTGTGCTGCCCTAGTTTTTCGTTGCAGCGCCTTTTGGTATGCCTCGTCAGTTGCATGTTTCTTCTGTTCACACTCGTCATCATATCACGGGTTCCTCGTCGGAGGTGGTAGGTAGCCTAAGGTGGTTTCGGCCACATCTTTGTTGGCCGAACGGCAATCCAACCACATCTCGTTGGCGTTGGTGTATGGCGTGGGCATACCGGAGAGTCTCTCACTCAGTTGCTCTTCGTAGGCTCTGGCAATCTCGGGTGTGCTCAGGCGTCCAATGTCAAATAATAATAATATAATAAAGGTGGCGCGACAGTCCGAGGCGGGCCTGGGCCTAGCTTCTCAACAACCACTCGTGTTGTGCGTGCTATTGTTCTTTCACGAGTGGAAGGGACCCACAGTTTTATGCCGACTCCGAGCGGCAAAATTGAGAAGCTTTTTCTAGAAAAGGAATACTCTTTGAGAATTGTCAGTGACTCGAAAGAGGTGGAAGCCGTGAATTATCAAAGGTGGTGAATTCGGATATCGAACCTGGGACCCTGGCGTAGGAGTCGACGCACTTACCCACTACGCCACGGCGACCACGCAATAAGATTGGCATTGTAAAATAGGTTGAAAATGGTCTTTAGCTTTCCGCTCCATATGCCCCATCCACAAAAAAGGCGATCCCACCTCTATAGAGGTATATCCCTGCTCAACGTTGCCTACAAGATCCTGTCCAGCGCGCTGTGTGAACGTCTAAAGCCGTTTTGCACCACACTAATCGGCACGTACCAGTGCGGATTATTATATCTTCACACTAAGGCAAATCCTGAAAAAGACCAGCGAGTTTCAAATCGATACGCACCACCTTTTTATCGATTTTAAAGCCGCATACGACAGCATTCGGCTCGAGGACCTCCGACCTGCACCGGATTTCGGCAAGGAGATGAATTGACGTGTGATTTATTCAATCCGGTTCTAGAGAAGATAGTGCGGCGGGCAGTTGTAAACACGGAAGGCACTATCTTCTACAAGTCAGTCCAACTGTTGGGATATACAGGCGACATCGATATCGTCGCGCGTTCCCAACGTGCCGTAGTGGTAGCATTTACGACAATTGAAGAAGAGGCGAAGCGAGCTGGTGTTAAGGTCAATGAGGATAAAACTAAATATATGCTGTCCACACACCACCTATCAATACTACAATCGACAGCACAGTGTAGATCCGACGTAGGATCGCCATTGGCAACCGGTGTTACTTCGGTTTGTCAAAAAAACTGGCGTAAAACTCCTGACTCTAGGGACCAAGGTCATGCTCTACAAAACCCTTATTTTGCCAGTCCTGCTATAATAATAATAATATGGGTGGAGCTACAGTTCGAGGCGTACCTGGGCCTAGCTTCTCAGGAAACACTCGTGTTGTGCTTGCTATTGTTCTCTCACGCGTGGAAGGGACCTACAGTTTAATGCCGACTCCGAACGGCGAAGTTAAGAAGCTTTTTCTAGACAGGAGTACTCTTTGAGCATTATCAGTGACTCGAAAGAGGTGGGGCCGTGAATTATCAAAGGTGGTGAATTCGGATATCGAACCTGGCACCCTCTGCGTAGGAGTCGACGCACTAACCACTATGGAGCCGAAAGCTGGACGATTAGCAAAACCGCAGAGTTGATTCTTGGTGCCTTCGAAAGAAAAATTCTACGTCGGATATATGGTCCCGTCTGTGAGGAAGGCGAATGGAGGAGAAGACACAACCGCGAGTTCTACGAGCTGTACCAGGATGAGGATGTAGTCCGAAAGGCAAAGATCCGTGGACTGCACTGACTCGGCAACATCGAGCGCATGGACAACAATGCTCCAGCTAAGAGTGTCTTCGCATCCGAGCCTCCTGGTTCGAAAAGGAGAGAAAGGCCGAACTTCCGGGAATAAGACCAAGGAATCGCGGAGGCAAGACAGCTTGGTGACTGGAAGCAGCAATCCTGGGCATGAGTGAACTATGGAAGGCAACGATATTTCAGGCTCAGACCCTCCACGGGTCGTTGGCCTGATAAGTAAGTGTTTCCACAAATGGAACACAATTGTTGTAGGAAAACAAGGTAAAGCGATGCAAAGTTAGGTAAGGTTAAGTTAGAGGGTGGCGGCTTAGCTTAACAGAGTAAACCTAGTCGTAAGTCGTAGTCCAGTGTAGCTTTATCTAAGCAGAATGTTCCAGTAGGTTTTTTTCGAAATATTTTAGATGTTGTTTTTTCACGATGGCCACACAATCTAAGGATTTAATGATTGGTTGACCTAGAATATTAAATCGAGTTTTGGCTAAGGCCGCGCGGAAACAAAGAAGATGCTCCAGAGTTTCAGCCACAGTCGTTTCTTTGCAGTTTCTGCATCCATCAGTAGGAATCAGGCCTAGTCCATATACATACTGGCCCACCAGGCAATGGCCTGTAAAGGGATTACTACAAGTATTCCGTAGTTAAACCTCGGTAACGAGATTATTAGTTTTCTTTTAGCGATGTTGTATTGGGGCCAGAAGATTCGGGTTTTGAGGCATGAATTACTACTATTAAACGCATTGTTTGCTGTAATAAGTAGTTCATTGAAGAATCATTTTATTGGAGCTGCGATGCTTTTGGTTTTTCAGATGACATTGTGACGCCACACTTAGCTGGTTCGTCAGCTGTTCCGTTTTCCTGAATCCCCATGTAGATACGCAATGTCATGCCATATTTTTCAACCTAATTCTTGCGAAAATCGATGCAGGCAGATAGATAAAAAAAAAGATTCTCCAAAAATATGTACCGCTGCTTTTCAGACGAGCATGACCTTAACGTGGTTGAGATCAATCACCTTGTCGCTTGGTTGCTGTGAAAAACGATGTCAATAAATTAAGAATAAGACTTGCCAACTGCTACTTGCATTGATCGGAAAGGAAGTCTCCATTTTATTTAACATACTGACCATCACCAACCTTCTCTCAGTGGACAATCCTCCCATGTAACACATGGAACTGGTAACACCTTCAGGGGCTTATTGATTGATGCCTAGCTTCAATCCCGGCTGTGGCATCATTCAAAAATATATATATTATTATTTTTTTTGAGCGCATATTGCACCACATCTATTGTGTCCCTTTTGTATCGCTTGGTCTTATTCGAGTTTCCCTAAAAATACAGTTCTTTGTCTCAGAGTTGTATTGAGGGTTATGGAATCATATGGAAGAGATCTGTGTATATCTTCTCTCTTAGACAATTTCTTTAGAAATCTGAGAATGACAGACGGTTCTAGAGAATCGATTTCTTCCGTTGATAGTAGGCTCAGATATCGACATGCCTGCTCAAATATGAACGAAGCAAGAATCTGTAACCCAGCTCCTACATTGACGGGTCCAATTCGGACGAAGATACAGGATCAGGCAAATGCGCCAGTTCGCAAGAGATCTCTATGGCCCGAACAACTTGAGTGTATTCCAAGCAGAAGTAACACCTGCTCAAAAGGGAGCCATCCGATTATCAATGGGCCCATTAGACAGAAGATCCATTGTTTTATACATAGACAGCGGTCATTAAAGCTCTGGATACACCGTCGATCAACTCCAAGATGGTAAGACTCTGCCGTCTAAGGGAGATGCAGAGAGCTGCTAGATGCAATTGGACCCTGTGCTGGGTCCCCGGAGGCACAAGCGTATTCCGCGAAATAAAAGACCTGATGAACTAGCAAGAAAGGGCACGGGTATGCCAATGACATTTTATCAGGGAAACAATAACATCGCGACTGATGACGATGGCAGTAAATGATAAAAATTGCAATTAGGCAGAATTGGACACTGCAGGACATTGAAAGCGATGTGACCTGCACTAAACCAAGGAAAGACTAAATATCTCCTGGAGTTAGACAGGGAGGTGATCAGTAAAATTAAAGCGGTGTTAACTGGCCACTGTATCATAGGCAACCAGGCCAAAAGACGTGGCCAGCACCGTATGACGACGTTTGCAAAAGCTGCCTCGATGAAAACGAAGAGGAAACAACACTACATTACCTTGGAGCATGCTCTGCACTTGCGCAAACTCGAAGAAAACTGCTAGACAAGTATTATTTTAACATCTGACTAACTTACATAGATTTAAAGGCAATTCTGGAAGATCTCAAAGCCACCAAATGGCTATGAAAGAGTTCAGAAGAAATCTAATACAAGCAATCTATCCCAAGCAGGAGAGTGGCAAGGTCAAAGTTGTAAGAAGCCAAAGGAGAGCACAGAGTGGACCAACTGGTCTAGGTGGAGCATGATTTACCTTTAATCATGCAGTTACCTCACGAATCTACTCTTGGCTTGAGTTTTGTTCCACGTTTCCTCCGGTTCCTTCTTTCTAGTTCCCTGAATTATTCTTTTAGGACATGGTCTCGTTGCCCCAACTTTGTCAGTAGCTTTAATTTTGCGGCTCAGTCGATTCTCGGCACCAGTTTGACTCTGACTATGATCTCATCTCAAAAAGCTCAGCCAAACTAACCAGGAATTGCCATGAGGCTTGGTAAAGCAAGTGAATTTAATAAAGACGAGACACTTTTCCAGATTTAATCCGCAAATTAGATCTGTCTGAAGTTCCAAAGTCTAAATTTGAATTTGAGGCATTGCGAGGCATCATATATCTGTGAGTATTGCAAGGTGGGCATTCAAGAGGAGCATGATAAGCAAATGTTAGTTAATGTCCAAATTTCGTAGACTCACTAATTGTTCAGAATCTACCATTATTGTCAAAGGGGCTGTAAACGCCTTTATAACGTCTAGAAAAAATTGCCTGTTTAATTAAGAGAACCTAAGACGCCTGCGAACTCTAACTTGGACTTGCTTTCAATAAGACTCTACCGTTTTAATTTTGACCATGTCATTTCTTTTTTCGTCTTGTACAACCCATGCCGTGTAGGCAACGACACCGCGACCAGGGTAGATCTATCGTATCGAAAAGTTGGATTTAAGATAAAAGACAAACCACTTCCCTGATGAATGATAGTATATCTTGTGTAGTCGAATTTTTTAATTCCACTGAAGTGAGTATCTCCCTATGGAAGATAAGTTTCCTTAACCAGATTATGGAGACTGGAGACTCTTCTGTGGGAAGATCGAAGAGGCCTCTGAGGCTTCCAGGCTGAGAAATATATTAGTACCATCACCCAAAACGCCCTCCCTGATGTAAAGCGCTGATTGAACCTGGACTAACTCCAGTCTGGAGAGCCTGGGCCTTCTTATTGACACCTCCACTGATGTGATGGGGAGGGTCGTACTCCTCCCCAGTCAACAAATCCAACCAGTCATCCCCACGCCCATCTCAGCTCCCTAAGGGTGAATATGGCAGGATCTGATGGCGTTTTTCCGGCAGAACTGCAAGAAGTAGCAGACCTAATCTCGACCTGGCTGGTCAACATCTTTCAAGGATGCTTAGATCTTGGCCACGTACCCAAAATTTGGACAACGACCACTGTCGTCTTCATACCCAAGACTGGGAAATGTTCACATGTCAATCCAAAGGATCTAAGGCATCATAAGCCTATCCTCCTTTCTTCTGAAGACACTGGAAAAATAGATCGACGTATTCATTCGACACATAGTCACAGATAAACTTTCGATCTCTCAGCATGCCTACAACAAGGGCAAATCCGTGGAAAGAGCTATGCACTCGCTTCCTGGCACTATAGAAAAATCCCTCGATTTTAAGGAATTTACCCTTTGTTGATATCGAGGGAGCCTTCAATAACATAGAACTCCACGCAATAACCTCAGCTCTCAACAGACTTGAGATCGAAAAGCCTATAGTGACTTTTATCCACCGGCTTCTCAATAACAGAGTGATAAGCTCGAAGCTTGGTGATACCACGATCCGCAAATCTGTGAACAGAAGCACACGCACAGTGGTGTACTCTCCCCTCTATTGTGGAACATTGTGGTTAACGAACTGCTTGTGAAACTGGAGGGTCTGGGTGTAAGGCCATTGCCTATGCAGATGACATTGCCATAGCTGTATCTGGGAAATATTTATCCACGATCAGAGATATTATCCAAGCTAGTGAAATGGACTAGCGAATGCGGCTTACGTGCCAATCCGCAAAAAACGGATCTAGTCCTCTTTACTAGGAAGTATAAAATCCCTAACTTTGACCCTCCCACTCTATGCGGGACTTCTTCGTGCTAAGCGACAGCGCTAAATTCTTAGACACGAAGTTAAGCTCGAAGCTAAATATCCAGGAACGTGTCAAGAAGTCCTCCACAGCTCTCTACTGCTGTAAAAGGGTCATTGGGTGCAAATGGGGACTGCAACCCCGAATGGTCCACTGGCTATTTATATCGGTAGTCGGATCCTTACAGCTGTATGGTGTTGCAATTTGGTGGACTGCACTCGACAAGAGAGTCAGCATGACCCCACTCGCTAGAGCGCAGAGGATGGCTTGCATATCCATTAGCGGAGCGCTAAGGACTACCTCCTCCGAAGCACTAAACATACTCCTCGCCCTGCCAAATTGGCAGACAGACAGCAGCATTAAGATCGCTGAGCAACTAGAAAGAACTGCAGACTGGACATTCAACGATCCTAAGCAGGTATGCCTCTCTAGCCATAGACACAGACCTCACTCTCCCTAAACTCCTCTTCGAGAAGAATTTCTCAACCAGCATACCGCCCAGATCTTACTGGGGGTCTGAACTCCAGATGCTGGAAGGTTCACTGCGAGTCTTCACAGATGGATCGAAGATGGCTTCATCCATCTGGGTGTGGGTGCTGGTGTCAATTCCAAGGATCTAATTATCCAGCTATCTTTCCGACTACCTAATCACTGTAGCGTCTTTCAGGCTGAAACTATAGCGATTAAGGAAGCCCTGTCCTGGCTGAAAAACAATGTAATATCGCGCACAGATATCGTCATCTGTTCGGATAGCCAGGCAGCGATCAAATCTCTGGATTCAGTCACTTTAAACTCCAAGACTTTCCTGAATTGCCACCTATCTCTTGATGAGATGGCCAAGTACTTTAACATCCAACTTATGTGAGTGCCGGGACACTGTGACATTCCAGAGAATTGCGAAGCGGACGAACTCGCTAGAAAGGGCACAAACTCTGTACTCTTTTCGGGTGGAGACCCACCCTCCACGCCTATCGCTACTATAAATCATCTGCTAAAGCTTGAAAGGCTTTCTCAAACAAACCGCGGATGGACATCTGGCACAGGGTGCCTCATTACCAAGCAATTATGGCCTATGATCGATCCCAAGCGGTCGCTTAGCTTAATCAGATTAAGCAGGCCAAACCTCAGATCTCTTATTCGCGTTTTAACAGGGCATTGTGCCATGGGAACTCACGCCTCTAGACTAGGCCTTCCCTATAATGATCTCTGTAGAAGCTGCATGGACGAGGATGAGGAAGAAACCATTGAACAATTGCTATGTAGCTGCGGTGCTCTCTCATCCCGTAGATTCAGACTTCTGGGGGCCCATTTCTTTGGTAATCTGTCTGAATTGAGCAGCATCAGAATCAGCCTTCTTCTTCGCTTTATCAAAAGTACAAATAGGTTTGCGGAATAGGTAGCTTAAAATCCGCGTGGTAACACAATGGGCCTTCGCTTGGCCTAAGTGTGTCTGCTGTCCTACGCTGCAGCCAGCCACCTCAACCTAACCTATTCACACATGATCTACTCGGAAGTCTTATTCTCTTCGAAGCAAAGCCGACAAAACGTGTCTAGACACGGGTTTAGTTTGTTAAGGTGGTATTTCAGGCCGCAGTGGCCGGTAAGAAAGCTTGTTAGCAATCTTAAGCTTTCCTAATTAAGATGAAGTATTTGTAACGATTTATGCAGAAGTTGCCGAGACGAGGAAGAAGAGGAAAGTGTAGACACGGGTTTAGTTTGTTAAGGTGGTATTTCAGGCCGCAGTGGCCGGTAAGAAAGCTTGTTAGCAATCTTAAGCTTTCCTAATTAAGATGAAGTATTTGTAACGATTTATGCAGAAGTTGCCGAGACGAGGCAGAAGAGAAAAGTGTACAAAACCGTCTCTGCAACTGCCCGGCACTTCCCTCAACTAGGAAAGCTACTCTTGGCTCCAACTTCTTCGATAATCTAAGCGAACTGAGAGAGACATCAATCAAATCGCTATTAGACTTCATCGACAGATCCGGAAAGGGGGATGGGCCGGCTGTCGTAATAACCACGCCGGCCCATCCCCCTTTCTTTTCAGAAAAACCCACGTGGCAGTTCAATGGGCCTACTTCGGCCTAAGTGCATCTAAGATGGAGTATTTCTTTATATAAATAAGGCCTGATTAATCCCTTGGACTACCTAAGACCATAACCATGTGTTCACTGGTGTGGAATGATTTCCCATTCGTTAATCAGAGTTGCAGCTGCTGTCGAATTGATGGTGCAGAACGGTTCTGGGCCGATGAGCGCTGATTCAGAGCCAGCTCTTGCGAGCTCATCTGCAGATTCGTTGCCTTCAATCCCTCTATGCCCAGGGATCCAGGCAAATTTTACTTTGTTGTGTTTGGCAAAGGATTACAGGGCGTCATAGCAGCACTTGACTGTTTTGGAGTCCATTAGAATGGACGACAGTGTCTTTACTGCTGCGTGACTGTCTGAGAACGTTTGTATTGTTGCGTCCTGATTTCGGCTTTGAACACTGTAGGACCCTGTTGGTACGGAAATCCTTCCAAAGACTCCTGCCCCCACTCCAGAATCCATCTTTGATCCGTCTGTGTGCCAAACCAGACTTCTAGGGTCTAGTGTTGGGATAACATTGGTCCACTTACCGCGGTCCAATATGTCGACTTCAAAAAGCCTCCCGAAACAATGTTGCCTGACCATGGTATCCGGCATTGTACAAAACATGACTCTATTAGGGATTGAGTTGAGTATACTAAGGTGACCGGTTAGGTTACCTGGTTTGTAATTGTACTCTAGCTCCAGTTTAACCATCATGTCATTAATTCAATAGCCTTCAAGAACATCGTCAGAAATAGAACGAGATTCCTCGGAGTGACATTTGTGTTTCTTTTCGAATCATATTCCCAACGTCACTTCAAACACAAACAGAAAAGTAAGTGATAATCCACCAACCCAAGGACTTGACAATACGTCCACAAGGACCAAAGTGTGACGCTGACTGGACGACTGCACAACTCCCCAACCTAACCTCACTCGAAACTTGTATCAAAATACTTTCCAAGCAAACATTATCCCGATAGACACTCGTAAGAACTTTCCCCGAAAAGGTTATTCAATGAAGACGCAAGTTTCCCGGTTCCTTGGACTGGGGTCCAGTGCACCAGGCCACGGGGGAACCGCGTCACATATGAAAAAAGTTATTTTCAAAAAGTAGTTCCAAGAGTCTGCATATTAAATTCCACTTCACCTATTCGCAGCTCCACCGCCATGGCTCGGTTTGCTTTGAGGAGCTGCCATTTATTCTAAGAAACATGGAAATCTTGGTCAAGTCAAACTTGACCCCGAATGAAGGACGACAGCGCTCAGGCCGACAAAACTTTTCAAATAAAATAGTTTGAGAGATACTCACTCATGGAGGGCGAGTGAACAGTAAGTAGGTAGGTGAGCTGGGACTCGGTTCTCGTTCAAGTGCAAGTATGGAGACGGGATTTAATGTGTGTCGGGGGGAATCCTCTTCCTCTGGGCACTTACTGGCGCAGCGGGCGGCGACAAAGGATGTAAGTTCTCTAACAACCCAACAAATGTCATGAGTTTTGTCCTGTATCTGCACATCGATGTGTTTTGTGAATTCCGTTTGAAGCGAAATGTAGGAAGTCTGATTCGCTTTGCAATGCAATTTTACACTGTGCGACGTTATCATTAAGTCATTGAATTTTTAAACGAACTTTTAAACGACGATGGAACGAGGATGCCGCCAATTTAATCTTCTGACTTCGCGATTTTCTTGTTACCGAGGCTTCCAATATTGGCACCAACACGACGCTGCCTTAAAGTTCTAAATTTTGAATTTAGTGTAGGAGGTTAAGGTGAAAGGTTTGAGCCAATTCCAACAGTTCGACTGTTTGTTGACAGCTGTTGTCATTGCCTTTGTACGGTATGTTTGTGGGGTGAAGCGGCTTAGAGTGGCGGCTTGTGGTGAGAAAAGAACTGCGTGGTTTAAAACACCCGGAGTTCAAGAAGCCATCAGAGAGAAGAAGAAGACCTACAGAGACTGGATTCGCTTGGGGACTCTGCTTCTCGTGACCGGAATACTGAGGCGCGAAGAACTTGCAAATTGGCTGTGTGACCAGCTAAAGAGTAGTCTTGGAAGGAATTCGGCGAGAAGTTTGAAAACGACCATGGATCTGCGAAAAGGGTGTTCTGGCGAACCATTCGCCGACTCAGAGGAAGGAAATTCAACATCATCGAAGCAGTCAAATCCAACGATGGTTCGGTACTTTCCAATGAGGAGAACATCTTGCGTAGATGGAGCGAGTACTTTTCGGAGCTGTTCAATCCCAAACAAGACACAGAGGATGACAGTGGGGGGAGAATAGTTCCACGGTGGAGGAAGTCATTTTGGCGATAGATTCGCTAAAAGGCGGCAAATCCGCCGGTGTGGATGAAATCCGGGCAGAAATGCTTAAGGCAATGGTTAAAGAAGGAGTTTTATGGCTCTCTCGTGCTATTAAGGTGGCGGTAAGACACCTGGCGATTGGCAAACTTGAGTGATTGTCCCTCTTATTAAGAAGGGGTACAAAACAGACTGCTCCAACTATTACAAGGGGCATATCCCTCGTAAGTCTCCCCGAGAAAGTCTATGCTAAGGTTTTGGAAGCGGGTTATAAAGCTATGGTTGAGCCAAGGATGGGGATTGAACAGTGCGGCTTTCATTCCGGCAGAAGTACCAGCGACCAGCTTTTCACTCTAGGAATGGTACTTGAGAAGGCTTTGCAGTATGCAAAACCCATCTACAGCTGTGATGTAGATTTGGAAAAGGCATATGACCGAATTCCTCGAGGTAAACTCTGGAGTGTTCTGCAGGAGTATGGGATTGAGGGTCCTGTTTTGAGGGCCATTCAATCTCTATACATATACTGTAGCAGATGTGTTCAGGTTGACGGTGTTTATATGGACTGGATGTTGCAACGCAGCGGTGGCGAAGAATGTTTCACTTTGGGAGACTTGAGGGTTTTTTTTGCGGATGACTTAGTTATCCTCACATGTTCCCAGACGGAATTCCAGCGCGCACTCGATAGGATTGTGGCGGTATGTGCTGATTCTGGGATGAAGGTTATAATAATAATAATATGGGTGGCGCGACAGTCCGAGGCGGACCTGGGCCTAGCTTCTCAGCAACCACTCGTGTTGTGCGTGCTATTGTTCTTTCACGAGTGGAAGGGACCTACTGTTTAATGCCGACTCCGAACGGCGAAGTTAAGAAGCTTTTTCTAGACTAGAGGAATACTCTTTGATCATTGTCAGTGACTCGAAAGAGATAGAGCCGTGAATTATCAAAGGTGGTAAATTTGGTTATCGAACCTGGCACCCTCTGCCTAGGAGTCGACGCACTTACCCACTACGCCACGGCGACCACGATGAACCACGGATTGAAGGTTAACATGGACAAATCAGAGGTCATGATAATTTCCAGAACGCCTGTTTAATGCACTTTACATGTTAGTGGAGTCCCATTGAAGTAGGTGGAGAAGTTTAAGTATATCGGGCTCATCTCAATCGTGAATTGATGGGAGGAGTAATACTGAACTTTCCTGTAGGATTGGTCAGTTTTGACACACCTGGAAGATCTGTAATCACGAAGGCCTAGATTAGTGTGAAAGTCAAGTTAACAGTTTTCAACTCAGTATTTGTTCCGATTCTCACCTAAGGTCATGAAATTTGTGTAATGACCGAAAGAAGAAGATCGCTAATACAAGCTGATGAGCTGAGTTTTATTCGTGCTGTTGTGGGTAAACAGGAATTACTCGCCGGGATGGGGTGAGAAACATGACGCTGAGCAGCTACTTCTTCAAACGGAAAGAACTTTGTTGGTTTGGTCACGTAGCACGAATGTCCGCACCCTCACGACTTCCGAGGCGGGCCTAGAATGCCATTCCATCAGGTAAGCAACCACTTGGCAGACCCAGGATGAGATGGTTGGACCAAGTCCCTAAGCTCGCCTGGTTATGCTTGGGCTTAACCCCCGATGAGTTAGAGAAAATGTAAACTCCACAAACGACATGACATGATTAGATCCTTTGGCAAACGGTGTTACTTCGGTTTGTCAAAACTACTGGCGTCAAAACTCCTGACTCGAAGGACTAAGATCATGCTCTACAAAACCCTTATTTTGCAAGTCCTTCGATATGGAGCCGAAAGCTGGACGATAAGCAAAACTGCGCAGCTGCTTCTTGGTGCCTTCGAAAGAAAAATTCTACGTCGGATATATGGTCCAACGAGCTGTACCAGGATGTGGATGTAGTCCGGAAGGCAAAGATCCTCTTCCATATCGAGCGCATGGACAACAATGCTCCAGCTAAGAGGGTCTTCGAATCCGAGCCTCCTGGTTCGAGAAGGAGAGGCAGACGAATCTCCGGTAAAAAGACCAAGTAATCGCGGGTGCAAGACAGCTTGGTCTTGATAACTGGAAACAGCGTGGAAAGCAGCTATCGCTTAGGCTTGGACTCTGCATGGGTCGCCAGCCTGATAAGTAGGTAAGTCGCCTTCACTGTGAAACTGTGCATTAATTTGCTTATTTCTATCTTGTTGCAGAATACGGGAGAACCTTTTTAAGTGTTTGACCATTTGATCTGTTGGAACGGTTGGCATGCTTCTGTATCAGCGTCGAGTTATCTTCTGCCGATAAACTTAATCAGCAGACATCGTTACATATGTGGAAAGAACTCCGTTGTGGACACTGCTTTACTTAGTAGAAGTAGATCAGTAGCCGAAGGCACCGGTCTCATGACACGTAGGACTTATGGCACTTAGATTTCTCAGCAAGCATTCCCCAGAACATGTTGGTAGTCCGACGCTGGATGAGAGTCCCCTCCACCCCGGCAGCGATCTTCGACCTCTCAGTGGAACCCATTCATTCATCCTTTTAGGATGGCTAAGTAATTTATTTAGCCGTGCGTCGACTCCTACACACAAGGTGCTAAGTTCAAATCCCCCATTTACCAACTTCATAATTCGCGGATCCACCTTTTTCGTCAACAATGCTCAAAGAGTATTCCTGTCTAATAAAAAGCTTGTCAACTTCAACGTCCGAAGTCCAACACGAGTGGTGGCTGAGAAGCTAGGCCCAGGTCCGTCTCGGACTGTCGCGCCACCCATATCATTATTATTATATTAAGTAGTTTAGCATCGAACTTAGGTGGGTGTTGTCACATTTCATAGAATTCTGAACCGGACTAGCTTGAATATTCATACATTATGACATACTCAACGATGCTGAGTCGCGCACACTGAGCTAAGCCGGGCCAACGCAAGCGTGCCGCCATCCTCCTACTCGATAGTGAAGCTTCCCAATTAGCCTGCGGCAATAAAATGGGTACTTTATGAGTGCCTTCCATCCAACCACAACTTTCAACGGTCTGAACCATACGAATGGCTGGCTGAGATGTTAGATGGTGATTTCCCAAACACAAGCTAAACTTTCAAACTCAGTGTCCACGCCTCACAAAGAATAGAATTCTGAAATCCTTGATTCAGTCAACACTTAGGCATTTCCACCCACTCCAACTACGGGATCCACTGGCTCTTGGCCTGAGTTCACTTGGACAGCTGTCTTCCCTCCATGACCAGACAAAGAACATGAAAAGCTTTAAACACTTAGATCGTTTTGCCTGATTCGCGTAAGCTAAACTTTCAGTAACTATCGTCTCGACGACTGATTTTTGGCCATACCTATTTCAGTATCGTCTCCTATTAAATGAGAACAAATTGTTTTTACATTTTTAAGAGCGATAGGTCGTATTCGTATTAGTTTTGTTCGCAAACTGAAATGAGAATGTGTTATAAAAAAGAAATTTGAGACGAATTAGAGCACATATGTAATTTTTACGTGAGGGTTATTATTTTCAGAGCACTCAAACTGTAACGATAGGCGAGACGATAGTGATGGTCTAACATGAAGCTAATCATCGACGATATCATCGAAGTGAATCAAAAGGACGATAGTCGTCTGAAAAGTTACTCGATCAGAGCCCTGCCAATCATACAAATCTCTAATGCTAAACATGCATTGAAAATTGAATCGCTAGAGACACAGAATGCGTTCGATCTGAAACGCTCACCCTGCCTGATCAGAATCAGTTGACCGGATCTTATAACTCTTATTTACGTCATAACCGGACCTCCGCCATTGGAGGAAGGAGTAGAGGCTATTGTGAATCTTCTTTGTAATTGCAACGTTCTCTCCTCTTGAAGAAGAAGTCACTTAGGCATCTATTACTTTAACAACATGGCAGAACAAAGTATCATTAGTGTCTGTCATCTTTAATGCTTTATCAAATTCACTAAATTTTTCGTGGAATGGGATCGATTAGATCGGATTGGTAATACAACAGTCCAGTTACGCACTTTAACTTTAGCCGTTGCAGTTTGTTCTGTCATCTGCGAAGCTATGACAGACGAAGTCACTCTGCCCAATACCACCAAGTTGTATATCATTTCTTGATTTCTATTGGCCGCTTCCGTTTCATTACCAACTAACGCCTTATTGACGGCTCGCTGTGGTCTGCTATCTGCATGTGAGTCTTGTACGATCTTCTCCAGGATGATGGTGAAGAAGTCATTTTTTGGCATTAAAGGTCTCGGTGAGTTCGTTACCGACCTTGATGGAGCACCGAGAATTCCTCATCGTCATCCTGCCAGATCCAAGCTGATGACCTTGTATGAACGACCTGTATGGACGCTCTCATTTGCGGCCTTGAAGCCGACGAATAAGTGGTGGGTATCGATCTGAACTTCTTTTCCAAGATCCATCGTAGTGTGAAGATCTATTGTGGAGTTCTCGTGTCTGAAGTTACACTGGTATGGGCCTATCTTGTTTATAAATGGCTTCAGGCAAGCACATAAAAGGGGAAGGAGACTTATCCCTCTGTAGATGGTGCAGTCAAAGGAATCTCCCCTCCTGTGGAGCATGTACCTACTGAGAGTTTATTCTTGCTAGAACTGAGATTTCAAAAAAAATGTTTGAACGGACCCATACACGACACAGACACGTAGCTGCAAGCCTATAGTAACCTATAGTAAACATACGTTTGTGCAAACACCTCTTGGCCACCCACGATGCAGACAATTTTCTCAGTCATTAGTTTTTTTTTGGTATTGTCGTCGGGTTGGAAAAGTTAGAAATACTTCTTGTGCCACTATAATCGTTCCTTTGACAGTTAAAAACAAAATAGAAACCAAAGAAAAAAGTGTTTAGACTTAGGAGTGGTGCAAAAGATACGAAGATGTGACCTTGGTATTACCAAATTATCAATACTCGGCACTTCTTACATGCCACAAAACCCGCAAATTTTTATAAATATCTAGACACTCTACCTATTCAAAATTGTCCATCTGTATTCTTACTCATGTTTTTGACATGCATTTTTCCGCTGTTCTGTTCAGAATTCACTATACAGACACAATAATCCATGTATTTCTTAAGCTTCCAAAAACTTGTTTTTATCCATGTTTACGACATGAGTTTTCTCACTGGTCTGTGCAAAAATTCACTATTCACGTCGCTGTAAGCCATTCAAAATTAAAAACAAAATTTATTTCACGCAGACGGTCGCTGTGAACATGCGACATGAATACACACTACACAGACAGTCTGCGCATACAACAACCCATCAAATAGGTCTACAGCGACGTGTCTGTGGATCCAATTAACCACATTTCTTCCAGACTACTGCGGCGAACTTTTTCCTTGAGTTTCTTCTTCTACCTTCAGATGAAGTCTTTTCGTAAGTCGAAATTATTTTCTATGGTCCTCCGTGTCTCAGACGTGTTCTAATCTGAATCAACCATCTTGCTGCTTCAGTCCTTTAAATTGACCTAAAACAATCAGAGCTGTTATTTCGGGTCTTAAACGTTTGATTCTAATATTCAACTTGGTGTCCTTAAGACCCGATGTCTACACTTCTGTATTGGCTTCTAAATCAATGTTTCAAATCTCTGCCTTAAAAAAACTGATCCTATGGAATGTCCGTTCAGTGTACTTCATTGCTTGGGAGAGCATTTGTGCAAAAGTTGTTCCTTTTATATCCGTACCCCTCGGTGATTACAATCCCCAGGATGCAGTTTATCCAGTCAGAAGTCACCAGGCGTAGCCAGAGTTAACCCAAATGCAAGGGACATCCTCTACACCCCACGCAGCCTCCACTGACAGTGGATGCTACAAATGACAGAACACATTCCGGGCTATCGATTGCAACGGTTTGCTACACTCACTCCTTTGTGTGCAGACTTTTACTTAAATTTAAATTTCCTGACCACACACACATGCTCCTGCATTTGTGATTTTATCCCGAGAACATCAGGTCCTGCCTGCATTAGCATCTTCCTCTCTCATTCTCTCTGTGTGTGTGCTTGATGGGGAGCAATGCTGTATCCTGTGTGCTGTGTGTGCAGTTATTGAAAGTATCGTAATCCCTAGATTCATTTTCGTCCTCTTAACGACATCTGCAATATCGGATTAAGGACATTTGTCCCGTGTTCGTCTGGTTATATTGGCAGCAAAAAACTTCGGGCGGAGAGGATCGCACTAGTGGTGATTACCGTTGATGCATATTCCATTACAAGAGTGTTGCCACACGTTTTTTGTCGAACGTACGTGTATCCTTTTTGAGTTTGATAAGTGCATTTACTTGTATCATGTGGCTTTTGTGGCACCCGACTGGGGATGAAGGTGGCTGAACTTTTATTTTGTGGCAAGAAACAAGAAGGAAGGACATGTTCGAGAGGGAATGCTTAGACCGATGTAGGGGCTCGGGTCACAAATGAGGGGCGTCGAGTGCTCGTCGAATAGTGATCCTTGGATTATCCTTGCAGAAGTTACTGGGAAGTTTTTCTTTTTCAAAATTGTTTTCACACATAAAATTGAACTGAACGAGTATTGCTGCTGGGGATCAGCAGTGTGATGGGGGCAATGTGA